>CABFOV010001136.1:0-19392 GCA_902141375.1 Timema poppense
ATCACTATCATGAGATATTTCTATCCAGTCCACCTCAATACGCTCTATCCCTATCTTGCACTATTTCTATCCAGTCCACCTCCTTACACCCTATCCCTATCTTGAACTATTTCTATCCAGTCCACCTCAATACAACCTATCCCTATATTGCACTATTTATATCCAGTCCACCTCATTACACACTATCTCTTTCAGCGCCATTCTAATGTTATCTTCCCATCTGTGGCTAGGTTTTTATCACGGGTCTCTTCACATTACTGCTAAATGTTCTGCCCACTCTAACCGGCAAGATTTGATTACTCTAACAACGATTGAAGAGTACAGGGTATATAGCTCATAGGTATCTAATCGCCCATTAACCGTCTGCGACTGCCTATTCTATAAATTCGCAGCTACCCTTCATATCTGAAGGACGTATCCTCTATCCGTAAGCTGAGGATGTGCTGTGTCGTGTATGATAAGGACCCAAGACAAATAGTGAGTGTATTCTAAGGATTTTAATTCTATCAAGTTGGTATTTTATTAATATTATTAGCCAGCGTCTTACTACCCGTTCGGGTTATACGCACTTACGCTCATGTGTAATGGCAGGGTGATTGTGAAATGAAATGGAGGACCTACAGTCTAACGTGGAATCCGAACCACGGTGGGGGCCTGGCATTGACACACATTCACAAAATGTCTTGTCAGAGGTGAAGGAAGGGTTTGGTAATCAGATAAATCTGTGCCGGGACCCATGGTATTTTATTATTTGAATGCTCTACTACTGTGCGTAGCTCTTTTTATTACATAATAATTGATCTTTTTGCTTACATTTTTAAGGATAAAACTATTTTCTAAAAGTATTTGCATTGTTATTACTGGAGTTCTTGATTTTTAAAAACAACCAATTGTAGCTTACCCGAACATCTGCCCATCTTTGTAGCTAGGTTTCCGACTGCGTCGATGTGTGGCTTAAACTAGATATTTATTCTCTTGAAAATAACTGATGTTAGTACGTAAAATGTTCACAATAAAGATAAGCTAAATCTTTCTCAAGTTGTAAATGTTGTTAAGAACGAATTATTTTCAAAATATATTGTTTAAAAATTAAGCTCTGGTCACATTGAAAACAAACAGTTGGAAAAAAAACAACCTCATCATCTTGAAGTATCGACAAATAAACATGACGATCATCCACGTACTGAATTTTCCTCATTAAAGAAAAATAATTCTAAAATATTTTATAATAGATAATGAAATTATAGCCCTTCTAAATTTAAAAAAAATTGTTAGAAACGTATAGGGCCTATTTAAGTTTTTATTCACATAATTTGATTGAATCTTGATGGTTTCTGTGAAAACTACTACACTACTACACTCGGTTGTAAAGAGAATTTCAGAATACAGGAATGGTGGGTTAATCTTTTACATTTACGATACAAAAGTCTTAGTAGTTGGCTTTGTGTGTCGGTGTCAACAAGAGCCGAGATAGTGAACCTTCCTATTGTTCTTTAGTTGTTCTGTGATACAAATAAACTTTGTTCCATCATCAAATTACGATAGTTGTGCCTCTATTCGATCTAGACTAATGCTTTAGTACAGTTTTTTTGATGTCAAAGAAGTTTCTATCAAAAGTTGACTGCATCTAAAGTCAAAGTAACATAAAAAGTGTCATCTTAGGTAGTCTTAAGGTAAAGTGCTCACCTCAGGATATAAAGCTAGTGAGTTCAAACCCAGCCGAGATCAACGGATTTTTCTTGAACGATAGAAATCCGTAGCACAACTTTCTTTGGAGGGAAAGTAATTCTTTCGGTCCCATGTCGATTGTGGACATGTAAAAGAACCCGGAAAGATATGTGAAAATACCATTCCCAGCAAAATTGGTTATCCCTTTCACTCTCGCTCATATAAATTCGTGTGTGCTGATATTATTAGTCGGTTCATAAAATGCACGTTTAATACCTTAAATAAATTAAAAAATAAAAACACTTAAGTTCACCCAAAGCCTTCACCAATAATAAAATACCTAAGATACAAGCTTAGTTTCCCTAGAATAGGATTTTGTTAGGAAGAAACTGATATAATATACAATATTATTTTGCTGTTAATGTTAATAACATTTTACAATATCATTTGTATGTAGTTATTTTATATGCAAGTACTGCATTAATAATAATATCTACTAAAACTCACAGCTTCATATCACATGATTTAACGTATCAACACGTGAAAGTTGATAAAATAACTGTTCTAGCCATTCAATATTCATATTCAAGCCATATATTTTCCACTACCGGCTTGATAGGCCTGTCGTAGCTTCATATGCCTTATAATCTAACATAATACTAGGATTGGCACAACATCCAGTCCCCAGCCGTTAATTTATCACTATGAAAGGGTAAAACCACATTTCACCAATGATACATTTTTGGCCATGCTGGGAATCGAACCCGGGACCTTAAGCTCAGTAAACATACATGCTACCGCCTGAGCTAAGGTGTCAGAACTCTAGAAGACCTACATCACTATTTTTTTTTTAACAACGCGTCTCACTGCCTGTTCAGGTTTAAAAACATGATAGTTACGCTAATGGGGTTTGTATGAGAAATAAAGTACTCGTATTTTAGAGGTAGCTTACCCGCATTTACGTGGAAGGAGATTGAAAAAACCATTTAGTAAAAAACACCCTCAGTAGACCTGACTAAGATTCGAACCCCTATCCCCCCATTATCAGCTAAGGCATTCCAACACGAGAGTTACGCCATTGATCACCTAAGCCACTGACACGGGTTACATAACTATTGTTCCTATAAAATAATGTCGGTGTCTAGAGTTTATTAATCACCGTCATTAAACATCTTCGTCAACTACGCCCCAAATAAATTAATAAAGACTTATTTATCATGCGAGAAATAGTTTCCTAGATTCAATAAACCACGGAAAGTTCAACCCAGATGACGATTTTGGTAAAACCTCACACGGTCAAACTTTTTCTAACCGGACTAAACTTGCGATACGCACAAAACATAAAACTTTCGAGAGTGTGGAATGTTCGCCGACTGAAGTGAGCCATACCGAGAACTACTAGCGACTAAAATTATCTCCGTCGTGTGTGGGGAACTAAACAGTTTTGTAGGGCCAGGGACATAAATTGAAGAGCACAACACACCAAGAGAGTGAGGGGGGAAAAGGGGAACGGGATCAACATTCTACCTTAAGAGCCAATCCCATCCAAATTAAGTTGGTAGTAAAGCTCGAGCCCATCTCACACCATGGCCATGGCTAACACCTGATTCAGGTGGGTAATTAAGATAGAACCAGAACTCTTAAGAGCCTATCTCATCCCATGGGTAGCACCTGACTTAGGTAGGTAATACAGCTCGAACCAATTGTCTTAAGAGCCCATCTCAACGCAAGGGTAACATCTAACTTTCGTAGGTAATACAGCTCAAACCAGACGTCTTAAGCGCTCATCTCACCCCATCGGTAATACCTGACTATAGTTAAGTAATAAGTTCTAATTAGATATCTTAAGAGCCCATCTAATTCCATAGGTCACACCTAACTTTGGTAGGTAATAAAGCTCGAACCAATTGTCTTAAGAGCCCATCTCACCCAAAAGGTAACATCTAACTTTCGTAGGTAATACAGCTCAAACCAGACGTCTTAAGCGCCCATCTCACCCCATCGGTAATACCAGACTTGGTTAAGTAATAAGTTATAACTAGATGTCTTAAGAGCCCATATTATCCCATAGGTAACACCTAGCTTTGATAGGTAATACAGCTCAAACCAGGCGTCACATTGAAGTGTGTTTTTCTGTATTATACTTGAGAAAACAGTGCAATTGAGACCAGAGTATCTGATTAGCCGTGTCTTTTAAAAAAATACAACAATATGGACAAATAATAGCCATACTTTAAAATGTAAAATTTGTTTCACTGCTTTTAATTTAAGAATGTAGTAAAATTAGATAGGTTTTCGGGTTTGAGCGTAATCTTGTATCTCAAATCGGTTACGATATGGGCTCTTAAGGGGGACGCCTTCTTAATTTTTGAAATGGCAAATATTTCGAATATATAGGATGTTACCGTATTAAACAGTCAAACTTTTAGAGGTAAATATAGCATGAAAAATTTTAATCAACATATCCTTTCGATATTAAATTGTTTTCGCTTCCTTTTCGAACAGATAGCGTAAAACTAAATATAAACACGGACATATTACATAAAAAGTGAAAAGAAACTAAACATAGTTTGTTTATATAAAACATCTTGGTATAAAGGTTGTGCCACACCACATTATAATCAAGATTAGATTCGATATTTTGATTAGTTTATAAGGAAACCGGTATGAAACATCCAATAAAATATATGAAAGTCATCGCTAAACCACGCCATTATTTGGCTAAAAAACATGGACAAATTTCTATCATGTTGAACAAAGTATTAAAAATAAATTATTTTATTTAATACCTATATTTTGACTTTGTTAAGTTTTTTGTTGTTTGCTCGAAAAGGAAGCGAAAACAAACTAATTTCGAAAGCAAATTTGAATTAGTTTGCTATTCGATCAGGGAACATGCTGTATAATTAAAACTTATAATAAATACTGACATGGTAGCTTGTGGGTGAGGAAAACTATCTCCAATTCATCCGATCGGGATTATAACTTTTGAATTCTTTGTTAACGTTGACCAAGCTTAATGAGAATTTAATCTCCTGGAATTCTTGGCCAATAACTTGCGGCCCCAAAAACCCTTTTCTAAAAAAAAAAAAAAAANATTGTCATTTTTACATATTTGATAACTTTGTATCAGAATTCTGAGAAACGTTTAAAGATTTACACCCGTTAAAACGTGGCTGATGACATCCAGCTCATCTTTATCTGATTTGATAGGGGATAAGTTTGACCACAGTGATCTCGGGGTAAAGTTCTCACCTAAGGAACCAATGTTCGTGGGTTTGTAATTATATGGAATTATACATCTCACTAATTTATTATTCACATCTTTATTCAAAATTACGATATTTTAAATGAGAGCGGGTAGTAAGATTTATTTGTGTTAAGTTGTTCAGTTGCAAGGTATGGCGACATCCTTATACGTCTCTGTTTAAAAAGACAACGCAGTTTTGTGGACAGAAACGCACCTGGATGACCACACCTTTTTTTCTTTTGGGAAGCTTCGAGAAGGAAATGTCGCTTGATATACCCCTTCAGGGTACGCATCTCTTCACTTTCCTTCCTGACGAGGAGCCGTGTAGGTAGAGTCTATGACATCTTAATCTGTGTTCTAAATCTCACGTGTTAGGAATTATCATGCATATAAAGTAATAGTCGTGCTTTTATTAAAATTTACAAAGTGTGAAATATCTAGCAAAAAACTGTTTATCTACTTAAAATAAAAATAACTATAAAACACCAGAACTTTTAATTTTTAAAATAAGACATAATCCCTTTTTAATTAATTATACAGAACAGTAAACTTTGATTCCAATTCAATCGTTATATCAAATGTCACCCTAATGGTGGCATACAAACATTAATATATCAGGCTAGCTCCTTTAAACGTTACAGGTTCAAACCCAGCCGGGGTCGACGAATTTGTCTTGAGCGATAAAAATCCGTAGTACAACTTCCTTAGGAGGGGAAGTAAAGTCTTTGGTACCAAGTTGATTGTGGCTTGTAAGAAAAAATCCCTGGAAGGCGTGTGAAAATACTTGTCCCGGCAAAATTGGTAGGCCCTTTCACTCTCGCTCATTGAAATTATCATGTGCTGATATAATAGATCTGTTTACAAAGTGCACGTTAAATACCTCAATTAAATAAAGGATAGGTAATAGGTAGTTCTGGGTTATAATCCCGGCTGGGTGTAATCTATTAGGGTGTTGTTTTCCTATATAGTTCCCATTCTCCCTCCACTCAAATTCAGCCTAAGCCCTCTAAAGTTTGACCTTTCTCATCCTTACCCTATTAATTTACGTATATACTGGACGGGAGATAAGACACGTGGGATAAATAAACACAACATATATCATTTACAAAAAAATATTTATTCAAAGACTCACAAATAGGAATAAAAATATTAATCAACAATTCCATTATTTTGTATTTCACTATAGCGTTAAGGTCAAAATGCTATTGTTAGATTTTCTATGCAGAAACTTTGAAAAAATGCTAACTTTTTTTTTCGTGCTCAATATTGATAGTAATTTACTTTATTATTATGAATATATGGAAATTATTTTTGTAAATTCTATAACAGCTGTCAAAAAAAGTTCCTTCGTATCTAAATCAGACTGTCTTGACTATGATAACATATTTTATTAATCTCTTTACTTGAAAACAAAAGGACCTCATGTCATGCCTTCAATCCTTGGAATTAACCTTAAGGTTGTTTATTATTATTATTATTATTATTATTAGCACCGCGTCTTACTACCCGTTCGGGTTGTACGCACTTACGCTAATGTGTAATGGTAGGGTGATTGTGAGATGAAATGGAGGACCTACAGTTTAACGTGGAATCCGAACCACGGTGGAGGCCTGGCATTCCCCACATTCACAAGATGTCTTGTCAGAGGTGAAGGAAGGGTTTGGCAATCAGATAAATCTGTGCCGGTACTGAGGCTTTAACCCCGTACCCCCAGCACAGAGGTCCGACACCTTACCCCTAGACCTCCAGGTCACCAGGTTGTTTAGCGATAGCAACGCCAATGAGCACGCAACATAATAAAGAGTTTGAAGATCCGACAGTAAAGCACTTTATCTTTTGATACGGCCCAACTTGTTCAAGTTATATTAATTCACTTATTGTGTTCCATTTAAGTCTCTTATAAAAGTCGGGTGAACGTACTCAACTTAACCTAATTGTATAAATGCTCTTATCTTGATCACATTTTATTCTAACAAGATTGTGTGGCTGTTTTAGAAATGTATTTACTAATCCTAGATTCACAACTTCATAACTCTTCAAACATTTAAAAAAAAGATACCGTCTGAATTAGATTGTCTAGAAAGCTTAGTTAATCAAGTAGGCTAGTAGCACCGCTGTTACTGCATATTAGTTTTATTGCTACTAATATTACTAGACACTACTAGAAATTTGAGTAAGGTTTAAAGTTGATCACGTAAATAAAGCCTGGAGTTTTTACGAGCCAAAACTTACTAGCTTTCCTACACGCATTGATGGTAAATGTTAAAAAACAACAACAACTAGAAAACTTGAAGTTTGAAAAATCTATCATTAACAAATAACTTTTAAAAAAAGTTGCCTAAAACCTCTATACAATGCCTAATTATCACCTCGGGAGAATCCTCTGTTAACGAGGGGTATTGGGTATTCCATACCCCCTCACAGTGGCGCACCCAGGATTATGGATGTGGGGGGAGTTATTTGAAAAACTACCCGAGGAAGTAGTTACATTTAAAAATACAAAAGCCAGCGAAGATTATGTTTGAACAGACTATGGAATTAACTTATTTAATAGAAAAATGTTTGTGCTGACACTCGCCTTTTTCTAAATAAAGAACAAACTAACAAGAACAGATCACCAACAAATTAACGATCCCAGGATGTTAATGGTTAACCGAATAAGAAATTTACAGAACTTTGAGCTTTCTCAAAAGTTCCAACTTTAATTTTTTTACAACTAGACCTATTTATAAATTAATTGTTTCAAATCTGACTTTCCAAAATGATCAAACACAGACACATCAATGATTTAATAAAAATGCTCTTCACGTTCTTTCTCTTTCTTTTCCTATCTTTACTTTTGGGGTTGTGGGGCTATAGCCCTCTTAGACCCCTCAGTGGGTGCGCCACTACCCCTCAGGCCCTCAAATGTTCTCAATGGTGTAATTGTAATATCCCTGGTCACATGGGAATTTGTCTAATTTCAGAACATGTTATTTAGATTGAAAAAATGACACCTGAACACGGGAATCGAACCCAGGACCTTTGGATCAGTACGCCAATGCTTTACCCACTTAGCTACCCAGGAATCGCCCCACGCCCAGGGTCATTCTTCATAAAGAACATTATACGGCTATAACCATCATTAAAATAATAATGGCTTTGCTAATTAATCCATAATTTCAGAACGTCTAGAGCTACGAAATTTACTGTAACTGCCTCACCCTTCCCAAATATATTTCACGCGACGTCCATAGTCGGGACTAGAATCCCAACCGGGTGTTCTTAGGGTAGCTTTTCCTAAATGTTTCCCCATTCGCCTATAACGCAAATGTGAATACATTTAATATGAATTTTCTCTCATTCCTACTAAATTAGTTTAGCTAAATGCTTAATATAGCCCTGGTGACCTGGCGGTATAGGGGTAAGGTGTCAGACTTCTGTGCTGGCGGCCGGGGTTCAATCCTCGGTCCCGGCATAGATTTATCTGATTACCAAACCCTTCCTTCACCTCTGACAATACATCTTGTGAATGTGGGGAATGCCAGGCCTCCACCGTGGTTCGGATTCCACGTTAAACAGTAGATCCTCCATTCCATCTCACAATAACCTTACCATTACACATTAGCGTAAGTGCGTATAACCCGAACGGGTAGTAAGACGTGGTGCTAATAATAATAATAATAATAATAATAATAATAATAATAATAATAATATAACCCTGAATTATATTGGTATTTTTTTTTTACAATGATAAGTTTGTGACTCGAACCAGGACCTCCTTTAGATAAGTATGAGATGTTATTCAACCAGATAATTTGTTTGACCAAGTGAAATTATTGAAAAAAAATTCCCTAAAACCTCTAATTAACATCACGTAACATCCACTTAAAGTTTCCACCATTATTTTATTACTAACATTCAGGTATAACGTTTAATTATTTTTTTAAATGTCTTTCAATTGATTTGCACTTCTCGTTTCGTAGGGCTGAGACGAAGCTTGGAGGACAACGCTATAAAAACAAACAATTATTTTTGTTAATGAACAATAGAACAAAGAGAATATAATGCAAGATACACAGCAATGTGTTGGAATATACTAACCTCTTAGACAGTGTTATAAACAAGTGTTAACGTGATGTGAAGTCACTAAACACGTATCGTGACATTTAAGTGTAAGTTTTTTTTATTACCAGTGCATTTATTTATACTAAAATTTTCTTACAAATGGACACAACTGAGAGTTAGAAAAAAAGTTATTGAATCTACTTTCACGTCTTCATATGTCAAGTAATATAATGTACAGTATCAATCTCTATAAAATAACATTAATAAAATAATAAAATGCCATCAATGTTGATCAAAAAGAAAGTGTTTTGAATTTTTTAAAGGTGTTCCATTATCCATTCGCAGGAAAAATCAAGTCATAATTTCATCAAGGGTATTTAAGGCGATTGGACCTTTTCATTTAGCGTGGAAATGCAGAGTCATGGGAACTAACGGTTATCTTAAAGATTTTTTTATATTGTTTTGCAATTTTCTTTTAGAAAACGGTTTGTTCGAGAATAGAATCATGTTGATTAAGCTTTACTTTCTATACACACACCTTCTCTATAATTTTAACAGTGATCAACTATCGCCAAAATTGACATTTTTCAATAGAAATCTGCCAGCTTCATAAAAAATTTTTAATAATTAATAAACATCGATACATTATCTTAGAAGGGGTGTTGAAAATATTAACATAAAAATCTCACTCGTTCTTGAGAAAACTGGTATTTCCAAACGTATGATTTTTCCGCAACACTGTCCGGTAGATAGCACCACCTTCTTTTTCCGTGATTCCTTTGTTCTTGTTGGTGCGGAAGAATACTTTGGTCGGTTGTGAAACTACACCACGCCTTTCACCCTCCTGTACACCAGCCCATAAAATAGGTTTTAGACTTGCACTCGACAGGTCCAAGGGCCTTAAGGCGGGATGAAAGGGGCAGTGTTTTTATAGCAAAACACGCGTTTGTGCCAAAATAAATAAAACATTATTAGTGTAAATACGTAAGTTTAATTTTATACAAATAGTAATTTAATTCGTTCTTGAATTTTTGCTCTCGACAAATGTTCGATTACTGTTGAAATTACTAGAGTAAGTGTGAAAAAAAACAACTAAATATATCAATTGAAGCAATACTTTATTTATTCTGGTCAAAAAAGTGTTTATTTACTAAAAAAAACCTCTACAAAGATATAGCATCTATCTGATATACCCTTCTATCCCCCCTTAAATTACTTTGTGAAAATAAATATCGGGGAGCCCATTTATAATCTAAAAGATCAGATAATTGTAGTTTCAAAATAGTCTTACCACCCGTTTGGGTTATACGCACATATACTAACTACGCTAATGGTTATAGGAATTAGGAAGGCTATATTTAGAAAGTGTGCCAGCATTTGCGTAGATAGTGGGGAAACCATTTAGGGAAAAAAAACCTCAGTACACCCGACGGAGATTAGAACCTTGATCTCCCCGTCATTGGTAGTCTAGTCTACTGCGAGAGTAGCACGTTAGACCACGTGGCCAACGAAGCGGGTAGTATAAAAATAAACATGGTTGTGGAGTTTACTTAAGATTTTTATTGTTATAAAAACCAAGCTATTTTATTTATTGAAGTTAATCAACGTTTTTCTAATCTATATGGATTAAATGAAGCGTTTCTTTATCTGTCTGTCATGAGCGCTGCGCAATATCTACCGCAGGCAGAGGGCTGAATTTTTAAACTTAGTAGCACCTGTACTCACTCGAACATATGCGCCTCAATACCAAAGTTTTAATTTTTTTACTAGCATATTTAAAATAAAAAACCAGGTTGGAAGAAATGATACCCCCAGGACCGCCGGGTACTTTTACTCGTAAACTATTTATTATTATTTTCACCGCGTCTTACTACCCGTTCAGGTTATATGAACTTACGCTAATGTGTAATGGTAGGGTGACTGTGAAATGAAATGGAGGACCTACAGTTTAACGTGGAATCCGAACCACGGTGGAGGCCTGGCATTCCCCACATTCACAAGATGTCTTGTCAGAGGTGAAGGAAGGGTTTGGTAATCAGATAAATCTGTGCCGGGACCGAGGATTGAGCCCTGGACCCCCAGCACAGAAGTCTGACACCTTACCCCTAGACCATCAGGTCACCGTACTCTATTAAATCTTCAATCAATTGTGATAGGAATTATGTTTTTCTATAGAAATTAAAATAATAAATAAGTTCCCCAACAAAATTTAATTCAATTTTTTTAATTAACAAAAAGAAAAGTTAACAATCCAATTCGTAAAACTTCACAGGTCAACTCACCTTCAGTATCTCCACTCGCACGCAGTCGTACAAAAGATCATTCAAGGCGCATAAGTTAACGTCATGGTCACCTGAAATGTCAAATACATTTTTAATTTAGGTGAGATCAGGGATTAAACAAACCTAGGCTGTCGCCTAAACCACGACGGGCCCAGGCACACATTCAAACTAAACGTAATTTTTTTTAATAATCTAAAATAATAAATATATTTAAATTTAATAAGCTAATAAATAATAGTAGGCCTACTACTACTACTACTACTACAACTACAATAACAACAACAACAACTACTACTACTACTAATAAAAATAAATAACATCTATAATTATTTGATCTAATACTAAGAATATTTATCTTTTAAATTGATTAACTACATAATTAATACTTTTTTTTGGTATGTTTTGTGATAATCGGGGCAACTTTGTCGGTGAATAGCTTTTAACTAAATATCAAAGTTATTCACCGACAAAATAACCCCGATTATCACAAAAACATACAAAAAATGTATTATATATAAACATTCAATTTTTATCACTGCGTCTTACTACCGGTTCAGGTTATGTACGCATATATGATGATTACTATAATAAGTTAGGGATGAGGAAGGAAGCATTTTAGAAATAATATAACCACATTTACGTGGAAGGAAAAACCACCTTCAGTAGACCCCAAACGGAATTCGAACCCCCGATCTCCCCACAAGCCAGTCTAACGCGAGAGTGAGGTCTTAGACCATTCGGGCATTGAAGCGGGTTCTAAAATATTATTAGAAATAATATAGTATTATTTTACATAACATATTGATTAGGGTGTTGAAGATTGGGGTGACTGGTGCGGTGAGGGGGGGAGGGGGGAGGTGCTATTTATGTTTCATTTATTTGTCTCTCTTTTTAAATGGTTTCTATTTTCTGTCTGGTATTTTGGCATCATATTATTAATATTAATTATTATTATTTATTGTCACGCAGGGTCCACTTATAGTGCTAATGATGATGATGATGATGATGATGATGAAAATTACAATAAAACAGTTGGGTAATTATAAATACTATTACTATTTCCATGTCTTAGCGCTTTGCGGAGTTTCTTGAAACACTTGCTATTGGCCCTCTTAATGTTCTCATGGAACTTTTCGTTCCGACTGTACAGGTTTTCCAGAAATAAGCGATGTTTCTTCATGTCGGGGAATCCTATATCACCCAGCTGAAAATATCAAGATAGTTAGTGGATAAAGCGATAGTAACCCTAAGATACTATACCAAAGATTAAAAATTCAAGAAAGAAATTTTTCAACTTGAATCCAAAGGTAGATCTTAGACTACTTAATTTTTTTTTTAATGGAGTGAGATGTGATTATCACAGAACCACTAATTTTAGGAGCTATCTCAAAATTGTGTGCTTAACTAATTTAACAATACAAGAATTTTTAAAATTATTTATTTCACCAAGTACCGCAAATGGTTTTACGATAACTAAAATAACAAATATGTTAAGACTTTAAATGTGGTGAATATTTTATGGTTACACTGTACTTCCTCTACGCTGATTATAATCTCTTTACATAACGTTTACGACTTTCCCCCCCTACTAATGGTTTCTTACCAGTCCATTTTTCTCGTAGAAGCACTGTACTGAGCACTGAAACAAAGGAAAATAATTACTGTGATTAAAGTTTAATTAAATATTTGAGAACTTATATGAAGCTAACTGTTGATAAATACTTAAGTGCCTTGCTTTGTAAAAAAATAAAAAACCACAAATCAGCTAACGATTGTAGGTAAAATCCAATTTTAACAGGGACAGATATAGAAGTGGCTAGATCTACTTTCAGTTATTCATACGTCAAGTCATGTGACCTGCAATATTCACGTTTGATATATATATAGGTCCTGTATTATTAGTACCTATAAAGTAATACTATTAAAGTAATATAGTAAAATGTAATAATTGTTGACGGCAAAATATAATATGTTTATATTTTCTAAATGTTTCTTCCTGCCTTAAAAACATTTAAATTTAAAAAAACTGGAAGATGGTTAAAACACTATTTAAAGTTGTGATGCATTTTTGATTTTTTTTTTAAACGTTATAGTTTATTGATAAAACTAAACGGATAATACAAACTATATAAATATACTCGGTTCCTGGAATCCTTCAAAACACATACTATTCCCAAGATTTGAGATTCTTAACCAACTATAATAGTACCTCAAATAAAATTAATAAGACCCTTGACTTCAAATGATGATTTTAAAAGCATATTGTTAAAAGGAAATCATAGATTTGTGCATCGTTAGTAATCGAGAGTATAACAAACTCATTAAAAAAAGGCCGAAAAATTGTATTAATATAATTTATTTACTAAAAATAAAACTGTTTTCTTTGTTGTTTATGAGGTAATAAACACTATAAACAATTAAATCATTTGTCGGTGGCACCAAGCCTTAAATGCCTTTTTTTTTAATATACAATTTTAAGTTTTTTTTTCATTTTAACTAAAACTGTACATTTTTAAAGCTTCTAGGATTCTAGATTCAAAAGAAAATTTTATATTCGGATTCGAGAAATAAAGGATTCAAGACCCATATCTAATTCTGACATAATGAAATGATGAATCACCTCTCTGTCCTCAGTAGAACAAATCTCTACGTTCTCGGTACTGATACGTCTGAAGTGATGGGTCCAGGATCGACCCTTTTGGAGGCAGAAGGCCTTCTTAAAATTGATCTTTTTCAGATGGGCTATGACAACAACTACAGGCTCATCCGTTTCTTCCAGATGTCTCTGGTACCTTTCTGAACACACGATCATTCCACATTATACTTGCAGATGTCTCTGATACCTTTATGAACCCACGATCATTCCATATTACACTTACAGGTGTCTCTGATACCTTTCTGAACACACGATCATTCTACAATACACTTACAGGTGTCTCTGATACCTTTCTGAACACACGATCATTCCACATTACACTTGCAGATGTCTCTGGTACCTTTCTGAACACACGATCATTCCACGTTACACTTGCAGGTGTCTCTGGTACCTTTCTGAACACACGATCATTCCACATTACACTTGCAGATGTCTCTGGTACCTTTCTGAACACACGATCATTCCACATTATACTTGCAGATGTCTCTGATACCTTTATGAACCCACGAATTACACTTGCAGATGTATCTGATACCTTTCTGAACACACGATCATTCCACATTACACTTGCAGATGTATCTGATACCTTTCAGAACACACGATCATTCCATATTACACTTAAAGGTGTCTCTGATACCTTTCTGAACACACGATCATTCCACATTACACTTGCAGGTGTCTCTGATACCTTTCTGAACACACGATCATTCCACATTACACTTGCAGATGTCTCTGATACCTTTCTGAACACACGATCATTCCACATTACACTTGCAGATGTATCTGATACCTTTCTGAACACACGATCATTCCACATTACACTTGCAGATGTATCTGATACCTTTCTGAACACACGATCATTCCACATTACACTTGCAGATGTATCTGATACCTTTCTGAACACACGATCATTCCACATTACACTTGCAGATGTATCTGATATCTTTTAGAACACAAGATCATTCCACAATACACTTACAGGGGTCTAGGTTATTAATGTCTTATTTTTACCTTTATCGTTATCATCCCTTTTCTCACAGTGTTTCAGTGTATTTATCATGGTCTGGTTCATTGTTCTGAAGCAACAGAACTGAAAGAAAGGAAACTAAACTGATAATAACAAATCTTGTAGTAGTAATATTTTCAGAGCATACAAATGAATCTTTAGGTCCCACACACACCCAAACGTTTTTTTACATAATAATTCATTATTGAATTAAGTACAAGTACTATTAATGTGTGCACCAGATTCGGTGGTTTAATGATCTAATGCGTCACACTTGCAGTACAGTAGCCCCATGGCTTCTTTGGTGCTGACTGACAGTTCACAGCTGACAGCTAAAAAGCTTTGAAAAGTTACCAGACCAAATTATGTATCCCTACGTCGAACCATATGATCTGCAAAAACATGTGTTTAGCATCTCTCCCTTATGATGGTCAAAACTTAGGTATATACCTAAATGTTGACTGTCAGAAGTCAGCTGTGAGCTGTCAGTCAGCCCCAAAGAAGCCATGGGGCTACTGTAGAATGTATTGCCGACGACAGAGAGAGAGGGGGTGCAATGGAGTGGAGTAGATGATAGGGATAGTGTGTAAAGAGGTGTACTGGATAGAAATATCTCAAGATAAAGATAGGGTGTAATGAGGGGGTATAGAAACAAATTCAAGATAGGGATAGGATGTAGTGAGGTGGATTGGAAATAACTAGCTCAAGATAGAGATGGGGTGTAGTGAGGTGGATTGGATATAACTAGCTCAAGATAGGAATAGGTGGCGTACTTTTGTAAGTGCGTCAATAAACTCCAAGTTTTTAGTGCTATGGACTAAGTAAGCCCGTTTAGTTAATCATGTAAATTACAGAGCTATCCATAAGAAAGTAGCTATTATTGGAAGTTTTTGATACATTTTTATATGCATTTTATGTATAATAATAAAAGGAAATGTTTGTCTGTGTGTGTGTTTGTTTGTGTGCGATGCCCAGCCAAATCTACGGCACGCAGAGATCTGAAATTTTTAACAAAAGTGGACGAAAGGGGGGTCTGAATGCACTTCGAAGCAGGATTTTTAAATTTTTTATTAGATTTTTAATTAGGCAATTTTTTAAAAAATTTTTTAAGAAAATATTGTTAATCTGATGATTAAATTTTCATGGCAAATCGGGCATCATGGTTGGGGGAGGGGGGAGGGCTTATATAATTCGTATACCACAGTGGGTCACGGGCAATCCCGTGCGGGATTGCTTGTAATTAATAAAACAAACAAAACATTGTTCTAGAATGCCAAGTGTTATTGACATTCAATCAATTTTGGTGGACAAAAATGGGCTTGATATAAAAATCACAGGGCTTAGCAATCTTTTTACTAAAATTAATATCAATAATTGAGGAATAAACTGATGAAATTATACATTTGGAGCGTCGTAATATATGGAGCAGAAGCTTGGACTCTTAGGATGATATAAAATAAATACTTGGGGGATCTATGAAAGGTGGGGATGGAGAATACTTGATAAGATCATGTGGACAGACAGGGTAGGGTGACTAATGAAGAAGTCCTAAGAAGAGTAGGTGATAAGAGAACCATTTTGGATGTGATTCTTCGGTACAAAGCAAACTGGATCAAACAAATCCTAGACGAAACTGTCTTCTACACGACGTCATAGAAAGTAAGGTTGAGGGAAAGAGGAGCTTAAGAAGAAGGAGGATTCAAATGTTAGAAAGGAAAGAAGATCATTCTGGGAGCAGAAGGAGGAGGTAGAGGACAGGCCACATTAGCGGTCTAAGTTTACTGAAAAAATTAATGGAACTGTCGTAAGACAGACCACCTAATACTAAATAATTAATTTAAATATTATATTTATACTTTAAGTATCCTGGTCCGCCCTTTGTGAAATAAGACCAAATAAACAGTTTGAACATATTTTAGAGATCACAACCAGATTGAAAAATAGGAAGGTTAACCCAAAATTTAAAAATATATCAACCCAATTTTGCTTTAGTCAAACTAAAGATGCAGAAACTCGTGTTTCGATGCGATTTCTACTGCGAGCGTATTCTTGTCATTCAAAACAATAATATCTTTCAGAGAGTCTCTCTTTCACAATCGTAAATTATCTCAATTTCAATTTTTTTAAAATAAAAAAATATTACATTATAATAAATCACTTACCGGTTTTTCCTTAGACGATCGAAAATTCTCAGCCAAGTCTTGGTGTGCACTTTCAAAAGTACGGTTGGTAATAGCTGTCAAAGTATAATTTAAATAATATACAGTACAGATACAATCATTTTTTTTAAAACGCTTAGATTAGTTATAGCCATACCCGATACGGTAGCCGCATGGTCTAACACGCTACTCCCGCAATAAACTAGACTGCTGATGACGGGGATATCGGGGTTCATATCTCAGTTGGGTGTACTGAGGGTTTTTTTCAAAAAAGTTTTTCACTCTCCCTCCATGTAAATGTGGGTACACTTACTCTAAATATAACCTTCCTAATCCCTAAAGCCATCAGCGTAATTAGTACATAAGCGTACAACCCGGACGGGTAGTAAGACGTAGTGCTCAAACAAAATGGTACTGTACCTTGATTTTGTCTTTTAAAATAATTAAATACAACCAATATTATAATTATTTTTTAGCACCGTGTCTTACTACCCGTCTGGTTCATACGCCTATTTTCTCACTATGCGTATGGCTCAGAGATGAGTAAGGTTGAGCTTAGAGGAAGTGCACCCGCATTTGCATGGCTACCGATTGGAAAACCATTCAAGGAAAGCCACCCTCAGTACACCCAACCGAGATTCGAACCTCGATCTCCTCGTCATCGGCAGTCTAGTCTACTGCAAGAGTAGCGCGTTAGACCACGTGGCCACCGTTGAGTTGTAAATTGTCATATTATTGTACGATATAGGCCTACTATATGACTGTAGCGTAGGCGATAGTCTTGAGAGTCATAGTCAGCCACGTAATCCATTCGATTAGTGACGTCACAGGGCATGTAAATAGTCGGCTGCAGGTGACACACAATATATTGAGCAACCCAAACGACCATTTAGGTTTTATGTAAAATATATTACAATAATTCACAGCTGATATTATAATACACGGTTTAATAATAAAAGTATGCTTTAAAAAATATTCCTTGAAAAGATGCGTTATACCTCTAATTAATTAAAAGTTGATAGGCCTATATTTTGGAAGGAGTGGGACCGGACCTCCAAAATAAATTCATGATAAACGAATATAGGTTACAAATATTACTTAATACTATTCGTATTTGTAATCTACTATTATATAGCTATTCGTGATAGAAATTATAATTTAACCTTGATATGTGTTGGTGAGATTAATGTAAATAGTGTACTGTCATCCCCATTTAAATCTCTAAATTATAAAATACTTTAGTGTCAAATAAAATAACTAAATAAATACGCACTGAAAAGACTACTCAAGAAATTCCGATAGTAATATCAGTTTTAACCAAAATAATGAATTATTCAGAATGGTTAAAATTAGATAGCATTGTCGAATGAATTACATCTAGAATTATGCGTACGAATGTCTCTTTACAAGAGAAATAACACATTTGTTGGCCGTATTGTAATTATGTATCTTTCATATAGATATTCCTCAAGAAAGGCAAGAAAGGAGAGAAATGGTGCCTTACCTTGTTTGCTAGATAACAGAGAATTTTCCAAACTCAAAACAGCTGAAACTACCTAAAAAAAAGTACATCCAACTAAAATAAATTTACGTGAAGCTAAAGTTGATTGTAATTCCGGCATTAGTACTAATACTCTCATGTGAATTAACATGAATAATAGATGTAATAATAATTATTATTTGACAAGTAATCATAGATTATTATAATGGAATATGACACTGGATATAAATATAGTAGTATCATATTATGTACTTACCATAAAAATAACTGTTACCAACATTTTAAAGTGATAAACTAGACAACTTTAATAATCTATATGAAAGATTATATAATTAAAAAAATATATCTAAATTACATATTTTGTCTCTTTGGTGAGTTAAAAAAAAGCAAAAGTTAGTCATTTAACAATTGGTAACATAATACTTCTAAATACATTCTAGTTCCACGTCAATGGTGATTTATTTTAGTTTAATCCCTCAGGATTGAACATTTAGTTCAAGTTTACACCTAGTAAAAGGTTTAATGAAGATGTCATGGCATGACATTCCCCCACCCCCCACCCCCTATCAAATTAAACATAACAATTAAGGATAAAATATTGCTTCCAAAGGTTTGTGTTACAAATGGTATGAAATTAAATCAAATTACCAACATCTTACTAAATAGCTTTACTTGTACAATATAATAAGATAAACTTTAAGTGCTTGGGCATTAATTCACTTCATTCATTGATTTGAATGTGATGTAGTATTACCGGGTTCGATATCTCGTTGAGATTTTTTTTCGTTTTATATTATTATTATTATTATTATTATTATTATTA
>CABFOV010001136.1:20587-35340 GCA_902141375.1 Timema poppense
CCCCCCCCCCCTCCCACACTATCCAATGGCAAGTTTAATACGAAATGGCAGGAGACAGTCGTCTAAATACATTCTCATCAAGCCTGGCCTCACCTGGTGAAGAGCCCCGAACCGCAGATAAATAGTTAAAAACATTCGTGGTAAGATTTATACCAAATAAAGAATACAACCTAAGCAATGGCCGGCCATAAAACCATTAATTTAATAAAACTTATATTGTTCCTTTTTAATTAGTACTTGGCTATGAGGACATTGAATATTACAGTAGTTCCTCGACATAAGTGATTTATTCGTTTAGAAGGTTTCCACACATGTAAAAACCTGCGTGAGTTGAATGAATGCTGCTTACACATAAAGTTTTTTTACGCATATGTTGATTCAAAAAAAATTAAAGCTGAACAGGATCTGATAACGAAAAGAAAAACTTGAGAAAATCGAGCTTAATAACCTTATATAGCCTAAACAAACAAGATGGCAGTGACACAATAAGCTGTGCACCAGTTCACTAATAGCGACATTATTACATTTCAAGTGAAGTTTGGTAGATGTCGTTGACTGTCATAAGTCAAAGTATTATTACAACAGCCTATCCACGAACCTGCGAAACTCAAATTCGAGAACTTCTGGTCGGGACTCCAATTGAACATAATGCTCCTGTGACCCCTTCCAAGGAACGCGCCTCTTCTACTCTGACGCAACAACACACTCTTTGGCGGGGGCTGTACCTGAGAAGAAGAAGGAAGACTTAGTGCAGAGGCTGACGCATCCCCTTAAGATCAACGCGTTGGAGATGGCGGTGGCACTGCTTGTCATCATTTGGGTCCAGTAGGAATTCCACCCTAAGGGCTTCATGATCAGGACTGGCAATACAACCATGCTGCATGGACTGGCGGTGAGTGAGGGGTTGGTATTCCTCAACCCTTTGCTCCATCCACTTCACATGCATGTCATAGGAGTGTTGAGAGGAACTGACCTGGGGGTTGTCTGCGTGCCCCCTCCGAGCTTAATCTAACCGACCTCGCCTCGTGAAATCAGATTATCACCAGATTGCGGAAGTCATCGACCTATTTACAGATTTCAAAAAACATTATAAACTAATAAATTGTTTCATGCTTTGTAAATTTGATATATTAGAAGAATGGGCTTAGACCCATCGCTTACTTGTCTTGCTATAGTCTGTCCTCCAGAACTTACACCGCCCTTAGCGAAATCAATATAAAAATGGGTGTGATGGAGAGACCAGAAACGCCGAACCCGAACTCACAGACACGACAGAAATGTTGTGGGTACCAGCCGCTCTAAGACTGAAGTAAGGTACCCGGACTTGATGTTATCAGAAACGCGTTCCTCAGAAACTAGCCCTTGGAGGCCATAGACTTCCTCGTGGAGTTGTTTAACGCCATCTTGTTCCTGAGATACTTCACTGAGCATTGGAAGCACACCAACGTCCTTTGCTTTCACAAACTGGTTGAGGACCCGGTTCTACCTTCATCTTATTGACTGAGAAATCAGCTTGCTCGCCTTCTTGATCAAGGTGTTCGAACAACTACAACTGAAGAGACTGACAATACTTGTTAGGGAATGTGGCAACCTGGTGGACGCGTGGTTCAGATTTTGGTATATAAATGCAACGTCCCACCAGCTGGTCCGCTTTATCGAGCAGACCACGAGGAACTTCAACATCAACAGACTGACTGGCGCAGTATTCCTTGACGTGGGAAAATCCTTCGACCGTGTTTGGCACGAACAACTGCTTTTCAAACTCCTTTTCATATGCCTTCCCTAGTTTAGGTTGTTCAATCTTAATAGGTTGTTCAATCTTATCTACCAAAGCATACCTTCTTCACAATCTTTGGGAACTCCACCTCTCAAGTTGGAAGCATCCGCGCTAGAGTACCTCAGGGCTCATTTGTGGGCCCTATTCTCTTTGGTATGTACTCGAATGATTTTCCAAAATCTCCAGACACCAGGATGGAACTGTATGTGGCTCTTGAAATAGAGTAGTTGAGAGGGCCGCAAGTAAAGAGAAGACTCCAGATGCACCTGACACTGTCGGAGGTGTGGCTGACCACGTGAATAAGAGCACAGCAGTGTTCTCCACACGAAAGATAAAGAGCTACACCCTGGCCTCACTCCGGCTGTTCGAAGACAAGATTAAGAAGGCGGACAGTGCTAAGTACCTCGCCCTTACGCTGGACACCTGACTGACCTTGAGACTACGCAGGACCAAGGTGAAGTAGAAGCTGGGGATGGTAGATTCAATTCCGAACAGGTGCAGTCCACTAGGAACGGGCGCTGTATAAGCAGCTGCTCAGACCGATTATTTTATTATGTTTGTCCCAGATGGACACATACATGAGGATGCAAGATTTTCACAACCGATGTCTGAGGATCACTGTGAACGCCCACTGATACGATTACAACGTGACTTTGTACCGGGTTATGGAAATGCCCAGCATCTAGGGTCACTTCCGGAAGCTTGCGCAGTCCTTCTATGACAAGCTTTCTTGGCTCCACCGATCTTTTTATCCAGGAGCTTGGGAACTACGGAATTTGACCCCGGTGGGTGTCGCAGAAATACCAAAGCCCCGCTCAGATAAGCAAGACGTGATTCCAGTGGTCAGGTCTCACCCAGCTCCCTACATAGTAATGTCACCGCTCATATCTCTAGAAACCTTTATTTGGTTTACATCTTCTGTTATTCTTTACTACTCACAATACTATTTTTTTTTGCTATATTTTCCAAATACACTTCACATTGTGAGACAAGCGGTCTCTTCGAGTACAATTAGTATCATGAAGTGACCAGTTGTGTCAATACAAGGTAGAATTGGCTCCAATGCTTCTCTTTCGGAAACTTTATAAGACTTAAGACTTTGGAATCGTTTGCCCCGGGACGTGGAAGCTCCAACAAGACCTTTCATCACCAAACGTTTATTGCCTATGGTGCATACTATTCATATTAATATTACTAAATAGTATCATAATTATTTATCAAATATATTGTAAAAAATAATCATATTATAAAAAAATTATTTCATGATCATGAGCAAAAATATTTTTAGTTTACGAATTTAAACATTTTTATATTAGTTTATCAGTTATATAAACATTTATGTTATAAATTCAGAAGTGCAGATAGCTGATATTTGTGTATAGATTATATTTTAGTGAAAGAAACTCTTAACAAACATTTGCTCATTACTGGATCAAATCAGCAGTATTTTGCAGGTTATAACTAATTTAATTAGTTTGACAGGAACCGGCAACGTCGTGCCTTGACTACGATCCTTAGGACAACTGGGTTCGATTCCCATCTGATACCTTAGGCATTTTTCTCGAAAGGAGAATTACCTCAACGGTTACCAGAGTTTTATTAATTAGGATTAAGTTAGGTTTTAAGTGTTTAAACTGGTTCCTCTCCGTCATACTCATTATCACCATCACCTCATCACATCAGGATGTGGAAAAAGCCTCCACATAAAGGATACACGATAGTACATTCGGGTGTCCCATAGACAACAATACATTAAAACTGGCTAATTTTTCCACAAACTGGGCTACAAATGATGTATATACGCAATATTATTACTACTACTTTGACAGGGAGGTAAGGAACAGAAATAGAAATTTTATTCAAATAATTCATAGAAACAGTTACACAGCACCAACTCGTTTATTACAAGAAATAAATAATTAGAAGAATTTTTGATTTAACATGATTTTTTTTTACGAATAATCTATATTTTTTTGTACAGTTTTTGTTTTATAAATACCATTTATAGCACTGACATTATGACCTTTACAACTTATATATTTTAACTATCAACATAAATACGAAAATTAATTTCATACATATTTCATACAAGTATGGTCTTTTTCCTTGCGATTGGACTTTATAATGGAAGTTTTGGGTGTAGTAAAACAAGTGTTAGATTTTTTTTTACAAAAAAAATCTTGCTGTTATGTATATAAGCATACAGATATAGGGATTATAGGCCTACTGTGTCCAATAAAATAAAAAAGGTTTACTATTTACCTTAACGAAGCTTACACCTAATTTCATCAAGAACACTCAAAGAAGTTTGGATGGCCACATAACTTGTTTGTAAAAATCAAATAAAAATAATCTACTTCATGTGAAATTTAAAGTTGAGTTGAATTGTAGTTTTTAGTAGAAAAACATAATAATATTGATGTGTTTTCATCAGTCGATATCGATATGTTTAATTATTTATATTATTCTTTTTTATCTCTATTACTTGACTTGAAATAATTGATCTGGTGAAAATATAAAAAATAAATAAAAAATATTTGTACAAAAGTCACAAACGATTGACGTTATTTGATAATATCTGGCAGATATTTTATAAATTTTAGTTAAATTTAAACGATACGATTGTGGTAGAAAAGAAATGGAAAAGTTCCAATAGGTGCTTCAGTTTCCGATGCTACCACATCCAGCAATGTATTAAATTATAAACATAAACTGTATCTAACTAATTAAACCAATGAACTCGAGCTCAAAACAATGACTAAATCAAACCTAATCTCATTTAAGTGAAGTTTTCAAATAACTTTAGTGAGTTTTTAAGTTTACAAATTAAATGCATTTTTTTTTCACCTAAACTTCCTTTGAATACCATAAATTGAGTATTTGAGCAAACAAAAAATTGGTAAAATATGTGTTTGAAACAGCTAAATAAACGACAATATTAGGAATAAATACAGAAGCAAGAGAAACAATTCCTAAAAAAAAAGCTATAGGATTTTTGTTTAACTTTTTATATTTGATTTGTTAGGGTGTTTAAAAATTTAGACTAATTTTTTTCTATTTGTTGAACTATAACACTTAAAATAAAAGTTGATTTATAACCATTTTTAGCTAAAAATAAATATTTAATCTGTTGACATTTTGTACTGAAATACAACTTTTTATTTAACGAGATGTTATAATTTCATTTAGGCCTACCACAAATCAGGGATTTTCTATATAGCTAATAGTGATTAGTGTATAGCGTACAGTGTACAATCCATAGTTAAAATACAACCATTTAACACAAAACATGGTGATTAAAGTCTTACTTAAATTGATTGCTTTTTTTTTTATTAGTTGCAGAAGCTTACGTGGATAAACTGTATACTAAATTTTGAAACAATTCTTTTAAGTGGTACTTAAACAATTAAAACAGATTTAATTTTTATTCAACTCCAAATTTATTACTCTCATCGATATTAGGGTGATCCTACTTCTATATAACAGATTAAAAATGGGAATTTTCTCCTTTATTTTTAATCATGATTATTCATGTTGAAACAAAGCAAATTTGTTTAAACAAACTAATATGGTTACCATTAGGCATTTCAAACATGAACAAAGGATAATTTCCATCTGTTGTGTATAGATGAGTTTAAATGGCTATAGTCTTCTTACTCTGGGTACACTAAGATATCGGGTAAGAGATAGTGACACTCAATGTCAATTGTTATCTGGCTAAAGGTTGTGTTTAAATGTGTTTGTGTTTTTGTGTTGTCTTAGTAATTTCTATTTCAGGATTACTCTGGTAAATTTACTGGATCTTACACATACATAAATCATAATATACCATGCTAGAAGATCTGTGAACAGTAGACCTCCCTCCCTTAATTTTCTTATCGTTACTAAAGTCTTACTAGTAGTTCTTTGAGTAGTATACCTTGCTCCCTCCATGTTATAATAATTGTTTCTACAGTCTTAAGATTTCTCTTTGGATTTCAAGTTGAAATATCTTTTATAATTTCTACTTGGATTTGAAGTTAGGTTTTCCTTGGTGATCAATTTAAAGAGAAAACAAATTAATAATAATAATAATCATACAGCATAGCTGTTGTTCAAGTTCTTGCATATCAGTTTTGCAATAGAAGTAGGGATTTAAAAAAATACAAGATATATATATTTTTATATATCTATATGATATTCATTCTAGGTATGAAAAATGTCATTTCAAATTTCGTTAAAACTGGTTCACGCATTTGGCAGTAATCGCGTGACAGACAGATGAGATTACGAATGTTACAAGTTAAAACAGAATCAAGCTCCGCTAGGTCAAACATAATTATTTCAAATTTTTATTTCTAGGCCTATGCCGTTTTGAGTCCACACCATTAGGAAGTTTCAAGGGGGTGGTTTAAGGGCTGGAAGGCAGTTTAATCGTGGCTCCCCTTTTTTCTAATTTAATATTTAGAAAAAATCCTTGATATCCCACTATTTCTTGTTCATATGAATCCTTACGAGCCATTGAAGTTGGAATTACACCTCAAATTAAATCTACGGGTACCCCCCAAGATACATATTAAAATACAAAATTATATTAGGATCAGAAATTTTGATTGCTTAAACAAAAATAAGTCAAATGTACTAAATATGCAAGTTTAATTTGAAAACACTTCATAAAATGAAAATGGGCATTATTAATGTAAATTATTTTTGAAATATATATATTTTTTCCTTCATACGTATTAAGTCTTTCATTGATTTAAAAAATTAATTTCAAAGTAAATTATAAACATTCTATAAATAAAGTACACTGTAAAATGTAAGTAATGAGTCATTGTCTATCATCAAAATATTAGAGAATCAGTTATAAATCAAGCCAAATCAGTAAACTAACATTTGGGTTGATTGTGGTAGCATTTTGAATATTTTACATAATAACTCATATATATATATATATATATATATATATGATTAAATAAAAAACTAGAGATAAGTCAAATTCTATATTGCTTGAATTCAAATGTCGAATCTGGATCTTAAATTTTCTTTATCATCACAAATCCATATTTAAATCCTTACAAATTAATACACAGTCTAAGTTAAAGTGAAAATATTTAAAATTGATTTTAAAAAAAGAATTTGTTTAAGGCTTGGGGCCACTGAGCAATTATATTTTGTTTGTAAAGTCTATTATGTTATATAAAACAAAGAAAACACTTATTTAGTATGTTAATCATATTAATAAAATTTTGTCCTTTTTTGTGATTTAGTTACTCTCCAAATTACACAAGTCTATGTAATAACTTTTACCAATTGATTAAAATTGTTAGATCTAGTCAAGGATTTCATTATTGTATTCGAGATACTCTTTTGAGATTTTTAGGATTATTGAATTCCCCGGGTACAACAGGATTTAAGAAATTGAGGATTCGCGCATACCATCTGTATCCCAAACTAAACATGTTACAAACTGCAATGATATAATATCAAATACAATAATTTATTTTCCAAAATACATTTCAACACAAACAATGAATGGCTCAACCAAAAAAAAAAGTGTAGAGCCTACTATAAATTCACAATACTTTAGCACTGAAAATAAAATAATTTTTGGAAACATTTTATCCAATAATATTAATGATGTTTAATAAATATAGTTTAAAATATGTTAAATCATTTAAGTTGGTTTGTAACCATCACAAATAGTAAAAGTAACATTTAGAACATAAAAAATAATATTCATAATTGTATAAAAATCTGGCATAGGTGGTTATTTAAATTTAAATCAACAGATGTAACCAAATTCTAGGATTAAGGGATAATAAAGTTAGATAATAAGAGTTTTAAATGCATTAACAATGTTGTAATTATTAAATTTAATCCCTGTCTTAAAGAATTTATAAATTTTTGAATTAAACCATCGTAAAGCTTGAGCTTTTGAAGTTTATTTTGTTTGAATCATTTTTTAATACAAATACACATTAAAAAGTAACCTTGTAAATAGAATTATTTTTTCACATTTAATATCTAAAACAAAAAATAACAAATACTTTACCACAGTTTGTGGCATAAAAATTGTCAAATGCTACAAATTGATTCTAAATAATAATTTGACTCATTTATAACCGCCAGCATATAAAACAAAATCAATTTTATATCAACATGTATTTTTACTGTAGGATCTTTTCGAATAAAGAATGTTGTTGGCAACACCCTACTTTTTAATGATATGATCACAACATACTGACTGTTTCCTTATTTAAGGTTTGCATTTTCTACTATTTCATTTAGATAATATTGTGTTCAAAATCGTTGATATAACACCAGCCTTTGCAATTTATGTCAAGCCACCACTGGTATAATAATATATCTGTAAATATTTTTTGAAAAACAAAAGTATTTTCTTATATCCCACAGGTACAGCAATAGATTTAAGATGGGGTAGATGATCGTAGCATTTCATAATTCAGAAGGAAACAGCTGATGAGGGGTAAGATGTTTGTTTGTTTCCAATTTCAGAATGATGATTATGTCTTTATATTGTTGAACAATGGTACATAGAATTGATAATTTTACAATTTTTGTTCTATCATATTTATCATAATGTAAAGGGTTCAAAATTTTCACTAAATGAAGACAAAAATAAAATTTGAATAATTAATTCAAACTAAATTATTACTCAATACATGAACCAGCCAATGGTCTGCTTCTAAAACAACTGACAATCAGTATTAAATATATTCTTCATGCACTGAAGCCCAAAATCAGCTCAACCCATCCTTTGTCTATGGCTACAACATGGAATATATAAAATTATAATTAAATTAGACATGTTCAATTTTTTTTGAGAAAATTATTTATATGACTAGAAAAAATAAAATAAAGTATTAATAAATAGACATGTATGAGCTATTCATCTTTTTAAATTTTCAAATTAACTTCACAAGAATGAAAATACATCTTTTTCTTTAGGAATTTCCTTAAAATATAAGTTTCCATTTTAATTCGAATGAATTTATGAAATGTCATATTTACTAAAATCTTCCTTTTCATACATGGTCTTTAAATGTGTTGTGTAAAAGGTTCTGTATGAAGAGTGTTGTGTGATTTCCGACAACTCAAGGCACAACTAGTGAATCCGCCTTCTTTTTAAGTGTGGTTTGGAATGAAAAACCGGAAAATACACAGAATAAAATCATATGATTCAGTGCTCAAAATGTACAGGTGTGTAGCCTATATATATAATAAGTATATATATATTTAATACATGGTATACAGTACATGAAGACAAAGTATAAAAGGACGAAAGACTCGATAAGAAATTTAAACCAAGCAACTTCGACAATGTAACCAATTATTTATGCCAATGAAGGAATTGTACACCAATTGATGATTTCAAAAAAATATTTCCATAAAATTGATTTTAGTCTTTTATTTATTTTCTGCACAAGATTTAATTTTATTTTATTTTTCCAAAAGATTTCGAGCACTGATCAAATATAGGTATAGCAAGAATTTCAAGTAAAGAACTGTGAGCTCTAGGGAAATTCTTACTAGATGAAACTATTCCCGCCACAACCAAAAATATCAATAAAATAAATTTTCTAGATTAGAACCACAATAAACAGCTACACAAATTCATGCAATAATAATTATAACATTAACGATTAAAAACATTTATGTTCGTTAAAAATGGGTAAATTGTATATTATATATATATTTTTTCACTTTACAAAAAACATACTATGTTAAGTAACATTATTTATAATAAGTCAGAACTGATTAGTTTGAAGGAAAAAAACATTCATTTAGGTCAGTCATGTTTAGATGTTAGTTATTATTCTTTAGAAATGTTCTTAGTACATACATTAACCATGAGATGACAGCAATTTTCACCTACAAAAGGTAAAAAAAAAAAACCCAGCGTTTATCAAATTAATATTATATCTAGTTTTATTCTGCTAGTCAGCTAACTTTAGGCACCGTATGTAAGCAAACCATAAGAATAGTTTGATGAAAATATAGTTGTAATTTATTCACCAAATAAACAGAAACCTCAACAAAATAGTCAAATTTTCTAAAATTTTTAAGGCCAGCAGAACTAGCTAGGCAATGATTTACTTTTCTTCAAACAGAAAGAAACAAAAAAACCCCTTTTAATTTAATTTTTTCTATCCAGTTTTTAATAGATTTTAAAAAATCTAATCAAAAATTTAAAATTCCTGCATGAGGTGTACATGTTCTTACACAGTACCTCTGCGTGCGGCAGATATCTCGCAATGCCATGACCAACGGAAAAACTCTTCATTTTGTTAATATAGTTGATTCAATGATGGCCATAGGCAGGTTGGTATTAGAATAAGCTATTTACAAACTTATAACAATATACAAAGACTAGCTCGCAAAAATAAATGTTTGTGAAAAATCAATGAATAAAATATTGTCAATTTAACAGTTTCTATTATTTAGTAGAGTTGTAGTGAGTAACCCAAACATATTTTATCTATATATTTTTTTATATATACGTAGCTATACATTAGAGCAGCAATGCTTTATTTGTTACATAAGTGAGTGATCAATTATGAACCACACTTAAAGCTCTTACTAAACAAGTAAAAGAGAAATTTGTAATTATTCGCGTGACTTCAATCATTCCACACCTAAAAAAAAACCAAAGTGAAAAATATGATTACTTAATTGAATTCCTCATTTAAATAGTTATTTGCTTAGAATGGTAGACTTATTATTTATCTAAAGAGAACATTAATGTAACTTTTGTCATTAAATACATATGAGTAAAGGGAAAGATTTAGGGATATAAAATAGCACACTATTTTATGCTACAAATGATATTTAATCAATAACCAGTTATAAGTGTTAAAATACTGTTTGAAATCTATTATAAATATGATAACAGTGAAGGAGATTTAACCTTTTACCTCAACCTTTTGAAGCCTCGGACACCCTTGATTATATCATTACTTTTAATAAAAAAGGTTCCCTCAGTTTTTTTTAAGATAACACTATTCCAAAAGGATTCGTATGTTGAAATTTAGATATTTTATTGGTTGTAAATTGAAAACTATTTAAATTTAATAAATGAGTCATATTTTGTGTTCTATGAACAGGTACTATTCACAAAAGCAAGTAAATTAATTTTAGTAAAAAAATGTATATACAGTAAGCTCTCTTAATAGCGGATCAAAACATTTCCTGTTGTTAAGAAGTGTCCGTTATTTTTTATTTTTTTTTATTTCTTCAAATTATAGTACTTGAACACGGTTATATCTATATGAGCCCATATTATTGCTTCATTGTGCAGTATTAATGCAGGATAGTTATGACAAGTGAATAAATACTGTACATAACTTACTGAACAAATCTCATTATTCACAAAATAAAATGAAATGTGAACATTAGGCAAAAGCACAGACTAAACTGAATAATTAATAGAACAACCCTTGTCGAAGGCTATTAAGAGGAAAACGAAATTACTTACACTTCTCGCGAGACGATGGCATCCTTGACATTCCTGCATTACAATAAGGACCGTTGTTTTCAATTTTTGTCGCCTCTTTAGACATTTGTATGCACACATATGTGTCTCTGACAGTGTCCTTGTTCGTTACCGAGAAAGTCCGTTATTTAGAAGTTGTTTTAGTGTAAGAGCCAATGTTATCTTGCCGGGGAAATTTAAACTGTCCGCTATAAAGAAGAATCCGCTATTCGGAGTTGTCCGTTAAGGGATATTTCACTGTATAGACAGACATATTATAGGTCTTATTTTCAAGAAACAGTTTTTCATAAGAAGGAACATTTTCATAAGATAAAATGTGTATTAATCTAAGCACAGTTAAATCAGGTATAATCAAACGATTGATAATTAGCATTATCTTACCTTGATTACTCACTTATGAACAAATATATAGAAGCTAAGACAAAACACTGCTAGCCATTCTCCCAGCATGTAAATTCTGAGTAATATAACTAGCACAAGTGTTATTCAAAAAAAAATCCAACAACAAAATACATACACACAATATAATTGGACATTTCTATTATAACACTATAAAGGGTTTTCAAAAATATAATTGTTTGTATTTCTTTTCTTCTTCTGATCTGTGGATTTTATTTTTACCTAGTTGAACAACTTTACTAATAAAAAAAGCCGAACAATATTTTATTCAAACCAATCACTACTTTCGGCACTTATTTTTGAAGATGACTTTAATAACAGGCTTTAACGCCTATTTCACTTAACATGATTGTTCACCTTTGGTTTCTCTTCTTCCTTGAACATCGCTTATGGTCTCAAGTTTACCACTATATTCGTCTATAAAAAAGGATACTTTTTTTTGTATCACTTTTTAACTACTTTCTGTACAAGGTAAGATATCACAATTTACAAACAAATAAAAATCGTCAAATACTTTATATAACTCTGTTATATAGATACACTAAGATTAAACTCTGCTTTTTTTTTCTCAGTTAAGTAGTTTTTTAACAGTTCAAGTGTTAGCTTGGTTACACAATAAATTCTTCGCGTAGATTTCTGTTTTTTTGAAAACCTGCTAAATTAATTTCTCGTTGATCACTTACATTGTTAGATGGTATTTACGTGAAATTGGTTTCATTTAAATAATTTTGTTTCATTTCTAAAACTGATTCCTTGATAGATAGATTATTATTATCAGGTTAAAACAAAACCTCACAATAATCAATTTATGTTGTAAATTATTGAAATGATGAATATTTTTTAATGTCAAGTAAAATATAAATTCAATAAAAAAAATTTTTCTTCAAATAGTTGAAGAATTTAATAGAGAAAAAATGTTTCTGAAGTGAAATATTTGTAAGGTTCGGCTTGTTGGCCGGGGGGAGGGAGGGGGAAGAGGAAGGCAGGCGAGGGGCTGGTATCAATCTAAATATGAAGGGGTTCTGACTCTTACTCAAAATTATATATTTTTTTTCATTAATTTAATCTTGTATTGAGTTAATTCTCTCCGTTATCTACCAACGGATTTGAAAATTATAGTTTAAGTTTCAAATTCAAAATATTCCACATCCCTTAGTTATGGAAGAAATTGTGCGTTATTCAAAATTGATTTCACTTTTCAATAAATTAAGGTATCTGTTCTCCCCCTATACTTCAATGATGCATTCAAGCATAGGGGTGACGGTGGTTGAAAGGGGGGGAGGTAATTTTACTCCCACCTATGTCCTAATTTAATTCATCACAAATAACTTATAATAACTTATGTACAAACTATAATTTAAAGCAATGAAGATGTAACCAATGCATTGGATGAATTTGAATACCAGGCTAAATATATGCTATTCAAAGATGTACACAGAGAAATTGCCAAATAAAATTCCCAATTGGGACTTTTGTTTTACAGAAATAGTGTTTAAGTTTATATGTTCTCCTCAAAGTAGTCATCTGGGTGCACAAGTGTTGACCCATATGTTATTGAATTTTTTTATACGTATTTAAACTTTAAATTACCAAAATCTCCACCCTTGCTCAAAAAAACAATCTCGGTAACTTTTGGCTCTAAAGTAACAAAACCCCGGCAGAATCAACATATTTCAATTTTTAATTAACCTATTAAAAGATTAGGAAAAAAAACTCTTTACGAGTTTATTTCGAAGAAACATTATTTTGTTTATAGAGATAGATCAGAAAAATTAAATCCTCTATTCATAATAAAGTGATTTCCAAATTTATTTTGAGCTACTAACGAAAATAAAACCATATTTTATTATCAAAAAATGTATTTTTCATTTCTAAAAAGAGCTATTGTATTGAATAAACATTTATGATAGAGGCTTAAGTAGAGGCCATTTTAGATAATATGCTCTCTGGAGATCAAGGTCTTTAAATTTTTGCGCATCAGCCATTTTTCTTCCCCTGGCAGTTCACCCAACGCCGAGATCGGCTGATGTTCCCATGCACGCTGATAAAAATAAGATAAACCGCTTTGGTGGTTGCGTGGTCTAACGCGTTACTCTCGTAGTAGACTAGACTGCTTATGATGAGGAGATCAAGGCGCAAATCTCGGTCGAATGTATTGAAGATTTTTCAAAAAATAAAATAAAAATTCTACTTTCCCTCCACGCAAATGCGGGTAGACTTCCTCTAAATATAACCCTCCTAGTACCTACAACCATTAGCGTAATTAGTACATAAGCATATAACCCAAGCGATTAGTAAGACGCGGTGCAAAAAAAAAAAAAAGGAGTTATTTGTTTTGTGTTGAAAAAAATACCCCCAGAGAGAAACTCATGCCTAATAATTTGAGGCATCTTGTGGTTAACTGAGGAAAACAACCAGCTAAAAATATAGAGCAGTAATCATGTGGTCAGCTGAAGTAGTCCAGGTAGGCCATCTTGTGCATAGCTGAGGAAGACAGGCTGTCGAGGCCAGTCAGCAAAAGGGTCAGCCTAGTAATAAATGAGGTTGGCAAGATTGGGGTTTGAGAAGAGGGAATGTTCAGATACCATTTAAAACTAGCCGATTCATTGTAAGTTGATGAAGAGATCCCATATGTTCTCAAGGTCATCCTGAAAGAGGGTACTCACTATGAACGGACAGTACGGCACGATACCGGTCATATTACTTAGCATAGAATTAAATGTAATTAAACCCACTTGGAGTAGCTCGTCTAAGTTTGGCATCATCCAACAAACAAAAGGAACGGCCTTGATTCTTCCCCGGGATTTAAATCATTTCGCCTAGAATGGCCAGTACATTTGTGAGCAAGAGAGGGTAAGTTATGTTTCTCTGTTCTTTAAAACAATTTTGGGTGTGATAATGAGTACAGACAAACTTCTTATAGAAGCTTTGAGAGAGTACCCACTCCTATATTATGTTTCTGTTCCATGTTACCACGACAACAGGAAGAAAGACCGCATATAACCAGAAATATAAGAAAATGTTGATGCCTTTAAGTGTCTTAAATATTTAATGAACCCACAACCTGTGTTCACCCCCCCC
>CABFOV010001136.1:45048-71473 GCA_902141375.1 Timema poppense
AGCTCGACTGCTGAGGACGGGGAGATCGAGGTTCGAATCTAGGTCGGGTGAACTGGGGGGGGTTTACTAAACGGTTTTCCACTCTCACTCCACGCAAATGCGGGTTAGCTTCCTCTAATTCAACCTTCCCAATTCCTAATCCATTAGAGTAATTAGTACTTAAAGCGTATAACCCGAACGGGTAGTAAGACGCGGTGCTAATTATTAGAATATATAATTCAGGGAACAGACGTAAGATAGGGTTATTTAAAACGCAAGGGAAGTTCTTATTTCGTTAAAATATGTTACGTCCTATGTCCTTTAAACAATATCAATCATAGCTCTTAGTAGCCAATGATATCCACACGTCCGTCACACACTCTGCTTTTAAATATGGGTTAACCATGACCCTTAGCACGGGATTATATCTGGATTGCTTGGTGGTAGAAAATTGGCATGCAACGTTAAAGGTTCCAGGTTTGATTCCCGTGTCCTGGTGTCATTTTTGAATCTATTCGATCATAATCGAGATATGGTTAATTCATCCCCCAAGATTCGCCTCTCATATATACTTAATTGTTTATAGTTGTTTCTTCTTCAAACATTTGTTTGGAAAGCATCTAGCACTTCGTTAATATTCTTTGAACGAAGTCAGCCACTTGGAGATTTCGAAGCCTTTTTTGCGAAGTACTATCACACCAATTTATAAAATAGAAACACTGGGAAGAAAATACACATTTTACCATTCACTGAGGCGTCGTGTTTATCTATTAATAACACTTCCCCTCTTCCTCTGACGAGTTTACACAGTCACCATACTATTGGCGCCTTGAAAACGTTGACCTGCTTTTTAAATTACCTTTATCTTGTTTCCTATTCTAGATAAACATATACTACCACGGAACTTATTAATCCACATTCTAGCAGGACAACTCCTACAGGCAATTTTTATGACTAAGGGAAATAGTCTAAGATGTATGTGATTTATAAAAAAAATAAGTTTATTAAAAAAAACTACTTCACTATAAAAATAATCTTGTGACACTGTAGGACTATTTTAAGAATTATTTAAGAATTTATGGTTTTTGTATCAATGTTATATTTTTAAAATTCGCTGAATACAACGTAAATTCATTATCATGGGAAATTCTATCTGACCTGCCATGGCATCAGGGGTAGCCAACGTCTTTAAGTTCATGCCTTTATTTTTGCGAAACATTAATTAATGAAAATACGAAGAAACAACGCCATATTCCTCTTATACTTTGGTTTAAAAAGCACAAAAACCTTAATTGATACTTTTTTAAGTTCCTCTTTTAATTTGTGTGAAACATTTGATGGAAAAAAAGAGGAGAGAAAAAGTATTTGTATACAATTTAGTTTAAGTGAAACTATAAATCTAATAACTTTTTTTTAGTATATCTCATTTTACTGCTTGTTTGGGCTGTTAAAATCTTATTGCGTGAACACAAGATAAAAAAGGCGGATTTTAAGTACTCGTAACAACATCAGCCTGTAAAGAGTATGGGGAAACCAGAGTATAAATAAAGCCAAACATGGAAAAAAAACCACTTGAGTCCATCTGGCGCCAACCTAGCTACAGGGATGACTCAATTAAGGCTGGAATGATTTTTGTGACAAATAGAACTCCATATATATATATTGAAATTATGTGCAATACCATATGCCAGGCCTCCACCGTGGTTCGGATTCCACGTTAAACTGTAAGTTCTTCATTTCATCTCATAATCACCCTACCATTACACATTAGTGTAAGTGCGTATAACCCAAACAGGTAGTAAGACGCGGTGCTAATATTATTATTATTATTATTATTATTATCACCACGTCTTACTATCCGTTCGGGTTATACGCACTTACGCTAATGTGTAATGGTAGGGTGATTGTGAGATGAAATGAAGGACCTACAGTTTAACGTGGAATCCGAACCACGGTGGAGGCCTGGCGTTCCTCACATTCACAAGATGTCTTGTCAGAGGTGAAGGAAGGGTTTGGTAATCAGATAAATCTGTGCCGGGAGACCGAGGACGGTGCTAATAATAATAATAATAATAATAATAATAATAATAATAATAATAATAATAATACAATACCATAGCTCAGTAAATAGCCTAGTTTTCAGGGGTCCTTGGTTTGATTAATAGTATAGCCAGTTTTTATACCATTGGTTAGTTGTTGGTTGTGGAACAGGGTATTGCGTCTGGTCTGATATTAAGCTAGTTTGTAAGTAGTATGATGATATTGTCAATGTTGAGAAAGAGCATGTTTAGTTGCCTATATAAAAACAACATATATAATTAGCTTGAGTTTATTTTTTAAAAGACAAATGATTGAATAATATATTCTTAATAAAAAATGCAATAGTAATATTAGAAACTTAACACCAGTGCTGACCTTGATCTTGTAACCCTTGTTGGTGCGCATGATGAGATAGTGCGCGATACCAGAGGGTTGGAAGTCTCGGGGCACCCTAAGGGACAGGGCGAAGCACCCCGGTTTACTCGTGCTTTCTCGTACCATGAAGGCACCCACGGGTTCCTGACCGAGTACTTCCAAGGTGATCTCCCTGGAGACACAAAACATATTCTCTCTCACTCTAATGTACTATTCGTTTACCCTGAGAGTTAAGCAAGCTTACCTTGTCTAGTTCTACTATGACACAGCTTATAATATATGGTCATAGTGTAATATGTGAAGGTAAGCTTGCTACCCTACACGGAAAAAACGGAGTGTACACTCTAAGGACTAGTCCAACTAAACTATTCCTTTGAATAAAAACCCAACAGAAGTGTATCTATTTACACATTTATGTTTGGAGAGAAAAGGGGAGGAAGAAAACTGAGATTAAACCTAATTTATTTTTGTTTACATACTGATACGAAGGTCCGGTAATTAGTTTCCATAACCGGTTTGGGAAAGTATCATTTAAAAAAGTTTTTAAACACACTTTAATATTTAGTAAGGAGATATAATATATTAATTTGTGAATCAATCAATCGATAAATCAAACACATTTTAAAGTTAAGTAATAAGAGGTAATATATTAATTTGCTAATCAATCAATCAATTTATTTCTATGACCAAAATGGCAAATTAATTGTCTTGTATTTTTCTGTTGATTTTCTTATGGTTATTATCTATGATTTTCTGCTAATATTGTTTACAATTCAAATACACCTAATTAAGATGGAATAAAGCAACGATATACAATTAAGTATTATATGAAAGGCAAAGCCTGAGGGATAAATGATTATAATTACGGAAATCAGCCTTATCTGAAACATACCCTAATAAATTGAAAAATGATATATTGACAGGGGGTCCCATGTTCGATTCTCATGTCCATATTATGTGGTATGTCAGTTTGTTCGAAACACAATTAACGCCAATTAAAATTCAGTTATTTGGAGCGGGGAGGGTCAAAGGACTTTATCTGTTTTATAAATAGTTCTTTACGTTTGTAGAATGTCCTGTTGTGTTTTCTAAAACATTATCCATATTCCCGACTTTGCTTTCGTGCACTTATTTTTATAGGATCTTCCACGCTCAAAAGAAAACACCTCCATTTGGTTTTCGTCTACTTTAGCCTTTCATTCTAAATCCCCCCTTTTCCCCGCATCCCATCTTATTTTGACGGGGCTTCTATTTTCAGCCTCTCTTTTTCACACATCTTAGAATAACATTTTAAAAACCTGAAAACCTCTTTTGACACTAAACACCATTAGACCCCTTTAAAAAAAATGTGTCTGTGATATAATCCAAAATGTGTTAGTCTACTTTAAAATAATGTTTGGATGAAATCTTTTATAAATTTTCAAATAGTTTATCGTAATTAAGAACCAAAATTTCTAATATATGGTATTAGTAAACTACCCTTAAAAATATTGACAAAAAACTCTTATGAAACAGTTTTCAGATATAAATTTTGAATCAAATTTTTAGAAGCAATTTTAAAATTATATAGTTTAAGAAATTAGTTATTAGTAAACTGTCCTCAAATTATTAAAAATATCAAATTTAAACAAAACAGTTTGAGCTGTTTTCGAACCATTTTAAAAAAAAAAGGTCATTATGAAATTGCCCTTAATGCTAGGATTATAATCTCGATTACGCCTCGAGGTGTGACCAACCTTACGTCATATAATAACATGTTTGAAATAAACTCAACTAGACCATTTTGCCCGTAGCCCCAAATACAGACAGACAGATGGACATGGGGGATAGACAACATTTCAGCTTGTTAAACACACAATTTTGAAAAAATTTGAGGATAAATAAAATGTAAAGATACATCATTATATCGAGGTCAAAAATGTTCATAATTATACAGGCTGTACCATAACATGTGTCCCATTTGACCTTGTTTCAGAGTTACAGCCAAGTGATTCAACTAAACTGTTTGTATACAATAATGTTTTTTCCAAACATCTGGTATTTTTGAAAGCGTGTGGAATTCTGTGACAAAACGTATGTAGGCTTGCCTTCAGGCTGAAGAATACCATTTTAAGCACCTGCTATATTATTTAACAGCACCATATTATTTAGCGGTGCAGAAATTCACATGATCACGTAAACAAGTGTTGACCCATGATGTTTTTTCAACACAAACAGAAACAACTGATTAAAAACATATTTTATATGGGAGGAGGGGGGTGGGGAGTAACCAAATCTTTGGGATCATTGTCATGAAGGATGTTTTCTAACTTTAGAGTGGTGTTGATACACAACTTAGCGTATCGATACACACACTTACCATTTCACGAGTCATTTAAAATCTTCTCACAACGGGAAGGCAGAAGTTTGTTTGTGACTACACAGCGTTTGAGTCTAGATAGCACATGCGCGTTAATCTAGTTGGTAAGTTTTTAAATTTTCTTGGGTCTCCAAAGCATATTTTGTCAAGCGGAACCTAAAAAGCTAAGACTACTTCAACTTGAGACGAATGGATCGAGTGGGTGACGCTGAAACTTGAAGATATGCTTAAGAGCTCACCACGTGACCATGTTTATTTTCTTATCTTGTTTATCGGTGAAGGTGCGCCTATAGTCCCCAAACTCTACCATCAGGCGTCGTCCTTAGTATATGAGTATCCAAAGCAGATGTTGTTGATCAGAACCAACAAAGTTGAAACTATCCCGACTCAAGCCGAGTGGACCGACCGGAGGATGTTGAAATATTGGGAATGGCATTGTCCTCCTTAGTACCTGGGTATCCAAAGCAGATGTAGTCAAGCCGAACAAACTGAGCTGAAAATATCCCAATTCGAGCCAAGCGGACCAACCGGAGAATGTTGAAATATTGGGAATGGCATTGTCCTCCTTAGTACCTGGGTATCCAAAGCAGATGTCGTCAAGCCGAACAAACTGAGCTGAAACTATCCCAACTCGAGCCGAACGGACCTACCGGAGGATGTTGAAATATTGAAAATGGTGTCATCCTCCTTAGTACTTGGGTATCCAAAGCAGATGTCAAGCCGAACAAACTGAGCTGAAACTATCCCAACTCAAGTTGAATGGACCGAGCGGATGATGCTGAAATATTTAAAATGGCGTCACCCTCCTTAGTACCTGGGTGTCCAAAGCAGATGTCAAGCCGAACCAACTGAGCTGAAACTATCCCAACTCAAACTGAATGGACCGAGCGGATGACGCTGAAATATTGACAATGGCGTAATCCTCCTTAGTACCTGGGTATCCCTGCCTGGAACCAAGGCGCCGACCGCAGTTCGCCCTCCTCCGTGCGGTTGTTGAGGCTGTCCGTCCTCTCGGGCAAGGGGGGTGGCGTGGGGGTGGAACCATGCGTGCTGCCGTCCGCCGGGGGCGGGCACGACCCAGAACTGCTCGAGCTGATCTGAGAGATTCGCTTAGACTTAAACTCTTGGTCGGTGGAGCCCTGCGACAACCTTGGCACACAAAAAAAAAATCATGAATTACACGTAGTTGAGGCATATGTAGATATTGTGGGAGCAGGGGGAGGGGAGACACGTAATGGGTGGGATAGGAGGGAATCTAGGTCGTCAAAACAGGAGCAAGATCTGGACATTAAGAGGCGCTTGTCAATATACATCAAAGGGAAAATGTAGCATTTTAATGGCCAACAAATTATGTTAAACAAATTCAATAAAGTATAAAATTTTGCAAATGCCTCATCCAATCATTTGAGAAATCTTAATTTGTTTAAAGAAGCCTGCAAGGTCCCTCTCTTTAGTTAAAATAACAACAACAACACAAAGGCATAAAAACATTACATTAATTAAAACCCCCCACAAAAACAAGGTAAAAAAGATTTGAATATCTGAAAAGAAGCTACTCCACAGCCAGAACACTCTTTTGAATACGCAATGTTGATTTAATTGTGTTTGTGTGGAACTCTATATGTTATTGTCGATATCAAGGTGCTTATTTTGAGCTCACCTGTTGTTTTCGATCTCGATGCGCTTGTTTTGAGCTCACTTGTTGTTGTCGATCACGAGGTGCTTGTTTTGAGCTCACCTGTTGTTGATCTCGAGGTGCTTGTTTTGAACCCACCTATTATTGTCGATCTCGAGGTGCTTGTTTTGAGCTCACGTGTTGTTGATCTCGAGATGATTGCTTTGAACTAACCTGTTGTTGTCGATCTCGATGTGCTTGTTTTGAGCTCACTTGTTGTTGTCGATCTCGAGGTGCTTGTTTTGAACTCACCTATTATTGTCGATCTCGAGGTGCTTGTTTTGAGATCCCCTGTTATTGTCGATCTCGAGTTACTTGTTTTGAGCTCACTTGTTGTTGTTGATCACGAGGTGCTTGTTTTGAGTTCGCCTGTTGTCGATATCAAGGTGCTTATTTGAACTCACCTGTTATTGTTGATTTCAAAGTGCTTGTTTTGAACTAACTAACCTGATGTGGTCGATCTCGAGGTGCTTGTTTTGAGTTCATCTGTTGTCGTCGATCTCAAGGTGCTTGTTTGAGCTCACCTGTTGTTGTCGATATCGATGTGCTTGTTTTGAGCTCACTTGTTGTTGTCGATCTCGAGGTGCTTGTTTTGAACTCACCTATTATTGTCGATCTCGAGGTGCTTGTTTTGAGATCCCCTGTTATTGTCGATCTCGAGTTACTTGTTTTGAGCTCACTTGTTGTTGTTGATCACGAGGTGCTTGTTTTGAGTTCGCCTGTTGTCGATATCAAGGTGCTTATTTGAACTCACCTGTTATTGTTGATTTCAAAGTGCTTGTTTTGAACTAACTAACCTGATGTGGTCGAACTCGAGGTGCTTGTTTTGAGTTCATCTGTTGTCGTCGATCTCAAGGTGCTTGTTTGAGCTCACCTGTTGTTGTCGATATCGATGTGCTTGTTTTGAGCTCACTTGTTGTTGTCGATCTCGAGGTGCTTGTTTTGAACTCACCTATTATTGTCGATCTCGAGGTGCTTGTTTTGAGATCCCCTGTTATTGTCGATCTCGAGTTACTTGTTTTGAGCTCACTTGTTGTTGTTGATCACGAGGTGCTTGTTTTGAGTTCGCCTGTTGTCGATATCAAGGTGCTTATTTGAACTCACCTGTTATTGTTGATTTCAAAGTGCTTGTTTTGAACTAACTAACCTGATGTGGTCGAACTCGAGGTGCTTGTTTTGAGTTCATCTGTTGTCGTCGATCTCAAGGTGCTTGTTTGAGCTCACCTGTTGTTGTCGATATCGATGTGCTTGTTTTGAGCTCACTTGTTGTTGTCGATCTCGAGGTGCTTGTTTTGAACTCACCTATTATTGTCGATCTCGAGGTGCTTGTTTTGAGATCCCCTGTTATTGTCGATCTCGAGTTACTTGTTTTGAGCTCACTTGTTGTTGTTGATCACGAGGTGCTTGTTTTGAGTTCGCCTGTTGTCGATATCAAGGTGCTTATTTGAACTCACCTGTTATTGTTGATTTCAAAGTGCTTGTTTTGAACTAACTAACCTGATGTGGTCGAACTCGAGGTGCTTGTTTTGAGTTCATCTGTTGTCGTCGATCTCAAGGTGCTTGTTTGAGCTCACCTGTTGTTGTCGATATCGATGTGCTTGTTTTGAGCTCACTTGTTGTTGTCGATCTCGAGGTGCTTGTTTTGAACTCACCTATTATTGTCGATCTCGAGGTGCTTGTTTTGAGATCCCCTGTTATTGTCGATCTCGAGTTACTTGTTTTGAGCTCACTTGTTGTTGTTGATCACGAGGTGCTTGTTTTGAGTTCGCCTGTTGTCGATATCAAGGTGCTTATTTGAACTCACCTGTTATTGTTGATTTCAAAGTGCTTGTTTTGAACTAACTAACCTGATGTGGTCGAACTCGAGGTGCTTGTTTTGAGTTCATCTGTTGTCGTCGATCTCAAGGTGCTTGTTTGAGCTCACCTGTTGTTGTCGATATCGATGTGCTTGTTTTGAGCTCACCTGTTGTCGTCGATCTCGATATGCTTGTTTTGAGTTAACCTGTTGTCGTCGATCTCAAGGTGCTTGTTTGAGCTCACCTGCTGTGGTCGATCTCAAGGTGCTTGTTTTGAGCTCACCTGTTGTTGTCGATCTCGAGGTGATTGCTTTGAACTAACCTGTTATTGTCGATTTCAAAGTGCTTGGTTTGAACTAACCTGCTGGGGTCGATCTCGAGGTGCTTGTTTGAGCTCACCTGTTGTTGTCGATCTCGATGTGCTTGGCCTGGATGTCCCTGTTGTTCTCTTCCCCACTGCTCGGTTTGTTGCTGCTATTTCTCGTGGTCTCACTGTCAGTGATGGCCTCATTGACGTACCCTCCAGACAGCGGCCTGTTACCGGGGGTTGTAGGACTGTTCTCACTCCCCACCAGGGGGCAGTTCTCCTCGTCTCCGCCCCCACCGCCCCCGGTCAGTCCCATCGCCAGTCTCTTTATGAGCGGCGGTTTGTCCGCGAGCCTCTTGTAGGAGTTGAGCTCGGTGGGGGAGTTGCTCTCGTCGGAGCTGGGGGTGCTGTTCTGACTGGCAGCCATCACCGCGTCCCTCTGCCGACCGTCGGCGTCACCACCGCCACCCCCATCGTGGTGGTGGAAGGAGCGGAGACCTGGGATCGTGTTGGGGGGCGGAGCTTTGACGCCACCTCCGGTCAGGGGCGCCCCAGAGAGGCCACTCAATTGCACGTTCATGGTCGGGGGCAGGGGAGGTGCGTCGTCCTCGGAGCCCGCGTCTCTCAGAGGGGAAGGAGGGTGGTGGAGGCCGAGCGTCACTTGCTTCGTCTGTAACAAGTGCCACACACACTCTTTGTTAATAGTGTTTCTAAAATGTTTATCACCATCCATCATGTCATCTTCGAATATAGGCCCAATTAATATAATACATAAAACTTAAATTGGTATAGTAGAACTGTAGGAATCGTTTTATTCAAATGACGGCTTCGCTATTGAAAATTTGTGAACATTTATATTATGGTCTTAGAAATAAATGCTTTCATTTAAAAACAATAATAATTATAATCACTTTGGTAGAACTAGAGAAAGTTGAATTACAAAGAAATTCTATTTATTTGTAATATTTAAAATCACGACTTCTTCTTTGAATATATGTATATTTTAAAATTTGAAATGTTTGTGCAAATTTTAGTTTAAGTTTTCGCCTTAAAATGTATGATGTAAGTTAGTTGCTTAGTCATAGTCAGAAGGAACATATTTCCACGGAACAAATACTTAGAAAAATTATTTACCTTTCAAGTGACCAGGGTTGACTACAAAAGTACGCCTTCTGACCCTATTTTGAGCTAGTTCTATCCAGTACATCTAATTACACCCTATCTATTTCAGGTCTATTCCAAAGTTATCCTCCCATCTGTGTCTAGTTCTTCCCACCGGTCTCTTCCCATTGGTTTTGTCAGTCATTAACCTGAACACGATTCTAAATTCTCCTATTCGCACTCCATGGCCTGACCCAACGTAATCTACGAGACTTGATCATCCTAACAATGGCTTGTGATGAGTACAGGGTATGCAACTCATCATTATGTAACCTATATCTAAGATTCTCTCCAACTGTAAGACCAGCTACGAGCTGAAATTTGTATAGTATTATAAATAAATAGATTTAAAACTTTATAAGTTTCTAAAAATGCCTTGCAAACGAATTTATTATTATTATTAGCACCGCGTCTTACTACCCGCTCGGGTTATACGCACTTACGATAAAGTGTAATGGTAGGGTTATTGTGAGATGAAATTAAGGACCTACAGTTTAACGTGGAATCCGAACCACGGTGGAGACCTGGCATTCCTCACATTCACAATATGTCTTGTCAGAGGTGAAGGAAGGGTTTGGTAATCAGATAAATCTTTTCCGGGACCGAGGATTGAACCCCGGACGGCAGCATAGAAGTCTGACACCTTACCCCTAGACCACCAGGTCATATAACGAATTTATTAAGTCTATTCAATATTAGATTAGTTGAAACTTATTTTAGTGGAGTGTAGTATCGTTATATAGACCAGCGTGCTAAGGCATGGACAGTTATGAAGATATAATGATTTTAGTTTACGGATATAATCGTTAAATTAGCCGAAAAATGCATTCTGGGTTATATTCACATGTCCAGGTGTAATTTTTCCAAACTAGTTTTAAATATCGCTGGTTACACCTTTCGAAACACCACCATGGAAAGAGGGTTTATAAATGTCTTTATTATAAATTTTAATCCACTATTTTTATATTTGTGTGGTCACAGAATAAATTTGGAGCTATCTATTCATCAGAAAACTTATAAATTAATAAGCTATTTTAAAATAGTATCTTAACCAATGGACCGTGTTAAAAATAAAAAATAGATGTGTTTAAAAACTAAACCATTAATTACTAGAACATTGCATAAATTAAATATTAATTAACTGAACAATCAGGCGTGTCAGTAGTCGAATCGATCAAGCTCTAGGGTAGTGGTATTCAACCTTTTTCATGTTTGTATCCCCCACATTCTTCAACTTTTTACCCCTAAAATTATTGGGGCACAATGCAAGTTACACATATTATATAATATAACTTACATATAAAATAAATTAAATACAAAATAATGCATTAAGATTAAGTTTTAAATGAAATATACACATGTGTATATACATACTTTAAATTTTACGTAGCCCCTGAAAATGTATTTGTGAACCCCCCTGGGGTACGCGTACCCCAGGTTAAATAACACTTGTCTACGATACCACTCCATCAATAGACTGGACTCCCATTAACAAGAAGGTTGGGGGTTTGAATTCCAGTCGAGTGTTTCGATGGTTATTTTCCCTCCACACAAACGCGTGTGAACATCCCCTAAATTCAACCCTCCTCATCTTTTAACAAATTAGAGTTATTAGTACATTATCGCGTGACCCGAACGGGTAGTAAGAAGCTGTTACAAATTACTAGGGCAGTGTTTAAGTGAAACATATTAATTTAACCAAACAAACCTTTGAATAGAACCCGCCTCAGTGGCGCAGTTGGCTAACGCGCTAGTCGTGTTAAGCTCGACTGCTGAGGACGCGGAGATCGAGGTTCGACACTCGGTCGGGTGAACAGTTTTTTTCCTAAATGGTTTTCCACTCTCCCTCCACGCAAATGCGGGTTCACTTCCTCTAATTCAACCTTCCCAATTCCTAATCCATTAGAATAATTAGTACTTAAAGCGTATAACCCGAACGGGTAGTAAGACGCGGTGGTAAATATTATTTGTAATATATTACACTACCAACTCACATTTCGAAAATCCACCATTTCATAAATTCACTTAAGGACACTTTATTTAAAAAGCAAGTAAGTAAATGAAACACACGCAGAAATTTAAGTTGATAACTTTTTTTCAAATAAATTAAAGCGAATTCATGTAAACACCGATTTGAAAATTTATTACCAACTTATCTCGTGATGTTTGACTTACGATAAATTTCTATAGATGTCAAAACATTGAACTCTGAAACTATGTGAACACACGAACACTCAAGAGAAGTGCTTAGCTACGATATCCATCCGCCACTAAAACACAACTTTTAGAAACTGCGCGTATCTTTTGCAAAGGAAGACACAGTCATTCTATGATGTCATCATAAAAAAAACTTGTAAAAAAACAACTTCTGTGCAATTTGTTATGTGCTATGAAGATGTTTGTCACCCTATTAAAAAAGACATCTTAAAAACAGCTTCAGTATGAATAAAAAAAACTATACGATTGCTGTAAAGAATTAAGAAACTCTCGCCCGGAAGTGTATAGTTGATTTGCGAGATATTAGGGACGATATGACTGTCGTAAATAATTATTATGATGACGTAAAAGGAAACGCGAATATAGATCCGTATTTTAAAGTTTTTATATACTTAACAAAAAAAACCTTTGTTGGGCCAAATAAATAAAAATATTGCATCATTAGCTACGTTTATAGCCAGATATAGTGTTTCCAATGCACTATATCTTCCGACGTAGACTAGAGAAAGTTATTACTCTCGTTTATCTGTCTCAGTCTCACAATAATACCATCTGGCTCAGTCTCACAACAATACCATCTGGCTCAGTCTCACAACAATACCATCTGGCTCAGTATCACAACAATACCATCTGTCTCAGTCTCACAACAATACCATCTGTCTCAGTTTCACAACAATACTATCTGTCTCAGTGACAAAATATACAAGAACTGATTATATTACTATGTGTAGAAAATTAAACTAAATATATCTATTGAAGTAATTTTAAATATTATGGCTAAAAAGGTTTGTTTTACAAAAACATTAAAAAAATAATGACCTTAGCTTACGTTTATTTCCTTACACCCTTAAGAGTCTAGTCTAAATATGTATAGTTGATTTGAAAGCTATTGAGTCCTACACTATGGCCGTTAATAATTATTCTTCATTTGTAATAGTAAAGTTAATTTACGAAAAAAAAAGGGATTTATTGGATTGGGTTAGTGAGATATATATTTTAAGGCATGGGCAGTTCTTTGATTTGTCATACTTTCTCCTAAAAAAAGTTCTTATTTTTTTGATCTTTAATTAATATCATTGTTAAAAAGCTTACACAAGTTAATTTAAATGATCCTCCTCATATTTTGAAAACAAATATAAATATTTATACGAGTTTAACTTGAGAAGGAAGATTTCATAAAGAAGATCACAGAAAATATTTATTATTATTATTATTAGCACCGCGTCTTACTACCCGTTCGGGTTATACACACTTACGCTAATGTGTAATGGTAGGGTGATTGTGAGATGAAATGAAGGACCTACAGTTTAACGTGAAATCCGAACCACGGTGGAGGCCTGGCATTCCCCACATTCACAAGTTGTGATTAATACAAGTCTTGTCAGAGGTGAAGGAAGGGTTTGGTTAACAGATAGATCTGTGCCGGGATCGAGGATTGAACCCCGGATCCCAGTACAGAAGTCCGACACCTTACCCTTAGACCACCAGGTCACCCATAGAAAATAAAATGTTTTTTTTTTTTTTTTAAATAGCCCCTTTTGTGTTGTACGTGTACATTAATCACACTGTTGGGGTAGGAATGAGTAAGGCAGAATTTTTTAAAAGGAAATGTAACCACATTCGAGAAGAGGAAGAGAGGTAAGTCATTATGAGAAAACCACCCTAAATATAACCGACCGGGATTTTAACCCCAACCTCCCCATCACGATATGAGATAAACGAGTTAAAATCGTGCTAACACCGACGCTAGTGAAAAATCCGTTCAGAGTGTAATAGATACAAGATCAGCAAAGCTACCCGCCTCGGTGGCGTTGTTAGCTAACGCGCTGGTCATTTTGAGCTGCTCGACTGCTGAGGACGGGGAGATTGAGGTTCAAATCTCGGTCGGATGAACTGTTTTTTTTTCTTTTTTCTAAAATGGTTTTCCACTCTCCTTCCACGCAAATGCGGGTTAACTCCCTCTAATTCAACCTTCCCAATTCCTAATCTATTAGCGTAATTCTTACTTAAAGCGTATAACCCGAACGGGTAGTAAGACGCGGTGCTAAATAATAATAATAATAATAATAATCAGCAAAGCTAGTAGCAGATCTCGTATAAGTCATCGAGTTTCGTAACGTTTGGTTGCCGGCCAACATCATACAAATCCGTTACAGCCTTAACTAACTTTTCATCTTCGTAACCGTTTCAACCAAGATCACGGTTGTAATGAGAAAAACGCCCTTATGATTTTAATTTAAGTGTATTTAAAAAAAAAATACAATTGACCACGTTTATAACGAGTGTACTAAACGGATATATCGCAAACATTTGGATAACTATGTAAACATTCTTAAGGCGGCTTCAAACATGCAATGACGAGTATTCGCTAATTTTCATAAATGTTTGCAACCCAGTGTTCATGTACAATTAATAATTGCCAAATGTTATGTCACATATATTTCATCTCTAAAATAAAAGGGTATCTAATCCTAGTTTGACAAAAAAAACAAAAGTAAATTAAAAATTTATATACGGTCTATTTAAATATTCTACCCTAAAAATATAGTATTAAATTTCGATTAAAAATTTAACTCAATTTAACTAATATAATTCAATTGTATTTATTTTATAACCGCAGTAACTGACACAATCTTAACCACTAAAACTGCAAATAATAAAACTAATCAGTTTATAAATTAGGCCTATTACTCAAAAATTAACACAAAATATTAATCAAATTAATTCTATAATAAAGAATAAAACCTTAATTAACTATTAAAAAACACGGGTCAATACTTAAATATATAAAATCTACAATAATCAAAATTATAGTAATTAAAATCAAAGTATTAGTAAAATTCGAATTGATAAAATCTAACCCAATAACCTTGCAAAACTAATAATAAGAATTACCCCTGCTTTTTTGTGCCTAAGCAAATTCCAAACATAATCTATATTCGGATTTTACGGACGAAAATGCTGGCACACCGTGGTAAAGGCAAATGATATAGGAAGAATATGTTTGTAAATGTTGTTTAAAGTGATTAATTTGTGTTTTTTTCTGTCTTATATCAAGTTTAATTTATAAGTCGTGTGTTGGCTTAACTATATATTCAGAAAGTGCCCATTTTACGCCCCAGTAAAGGATAAGTTTACATTTAACACTAAATATTTGTTTGTCACAGAGAGTGTATTTCTAGTTGAAACTCCAGTTATGCGACATATAGAAGAATTATGGTATTAAAAACCGTATGACAATTACGAAAATTAATAGAACCACTTTTATATATGTTCATACGTTAAACTTCCTAGTTATACAACTGCCACTTTTGATATATATTATCAATACCAATTCAATAATAAAAAACCTAAAGGTTTTCAATGTTAACAGCAAACAAATATGTTTGTTGACCGAGCGAAGCGAGCTACTGTTTTATCTCGACCATTTGGCATTTCATTTGTTCAGTTCTTAGCTACGCGACAACTATCAAATGCGTCGACCAATTTTGACGAAATTGAATAAGGATATTTTCTAAGCCTAATGTAAGAGATCTATGGAAATAGTTTCTCAATCCTCTCAAGTACTTGGCTATTTTTTTTTTTTGCATGTATTGTGAGAATGACGTCTAAAGTCACGTGATCAGTGGTTGTTTTCTATGAATATTGTATCCATTTGTTTTCTTTCCAACTTCATCGCCAAGGAAAATTTCCACTTAAAATAATTCAAGGAAAGATATTTCACCCGGAAATCCAAAGAGAAATCTTAAAACTATAGTAACGATAATAACATGGAGGAGTGAGGTCGACTGTTCACAGAACTACTAATAAAACTATAGTAACGATAACCAAATAAATGGAGGTAGGTCTACCGTTTAAAGAACTACTAGTATTTACTGAAACGTGCTTCCTACCAGAATCCCACTATAGCTGCTGAATATTTGTTTTTATCGAAGGAAGAAGAAGATGCAAGTTGTTCTTGTGTGTGTAGTAAGTCTTTACTCGGTAGAACAAACCTTAGATAACTTGTACGGATGACAAAAAAAAAAAAAAAGTTACAGAGTAAGTACACATATTGTACAGGACTTTACCTCCAGCTTCAGACTAAATACTGTCGTGTTTCTTGTGAAAACAAACGAAGCGTGTGAAAGGAAAACGACTGCGTAAAGAAGTTTGCTCCTCCATGTCCCGGTTCCCAACTTCAGCAGTAATTACAAGATTGGTTGGAAAAAGACTTAAAGATTTCGGTGCTTAGTTCAGGCTAGAGATGTGAAAAAAGTATCGATACTTTACTAATATCGGTATTTTCCTTCCAATAATAGTACCTTTTTTTTTACTCGATACTTTCCCCCCCGGTACTTTTACTGATATTAGTACTCACACTCCGGTAGCGAATGAAACAACTTTTTTTTGGTTATTTTCATTAATGTTGGGGTTAAATTTTTACTATGGTGGACTGTAGAGGAAGAACAAATAATACTATTTATCAATTCTCACTCGTTTTCTGAATGATAAGCAAGAAGCAACTCTAGAATTCAATCTCTTCTAGTTCATCATAATTCATAGCTGTTCTTTCACCACCTTTATTGGTTAAAGAAGGGTAAAAAATATATTACTAATTATAATTAGCTGTTAAATAACTTTCCATCGGCTACATTTTCATATACGTTTTTGAAAGCTGGTATGGTAAAACCTTTTATAACATTCATCATTCATACAAAACTATCTATCAAAACTTTCGAGTTTTAACTCATAACATAGAGGCGAAAGACCTAGGTTAGGATACTATATATGATTAAATTATTATATTTTTCAGTGTTTTAAATAGATATGAAAATGCAATCATTATGATTCCCAAGGGTAAATTATTATTATTATTACTTGATAAAAATCTTTTTCCAGATTAAAATTTCGATACTGATACTTACTGTTATTGATACTTTTCTTTCGACACTTTTAATGAGTAGAGTATCGATATTTTTCTTTCGATACCTCACCACACCCCTAGTTCAGGCTCTAGACGAGGTGGTAATCTAAACTAAGCGACACCAATAGCTAATAATTATTATTCTGTTTGTTTTACTTTCTAATATACATAAAATATTGGGGCTACAGCCAAGAGATTTTATTTAAAATTCACATTTATAGGCTGTTATGCTATTATTATTATTATTATTATTACTAGGTGTTCAGTCTCACGACAGCTCCATTCCTTTTGTCAGTGAACTTAGACCGGCAACTTGCCCTATCTTCTGCCTTCTACTTCAGCTCCAAGAATTTTCTTCTTTCCTTTTTGTAGGTTGTATAGTTTTATCTCAAGGTCAAATTGGCTTATATTCCTAAAACTAAGGGTAGTTTAAGGATGACTGATTTTTGAAAATCCAAGATTTTTTTTTAAAATATAAAACGTGCGTTACGATTTTGTTCAAAATTAATATCTAGTGAGTATTTTGTTTTAGTGTTTATAAAACTTAATCATTTGAAGTAGGGTTACTAATGAATTATATTTGGGAGATTTGAAATTTAAAAAAAAATAGTTAAAACAATTATTATGTTCATAACTCAGCCTAATCTGAATAGTGTTTCATAGGATTATCAAAACAATACCATTTATTTCTGAGCAAAACATATTTAGGTGTTATATACTAATAGCCGATTTTGAAAAAAAAAAATGTTCCCAATTATAAAATATTTTATGATAAAGCTCGTAAGATTTGGTAATCACATTTAATTAATTAATCAATTAGGTAATTAGTAGATGGTTAAAGCTTGAGTCCTTCTTTATAAGAGCTATAATTAGTTCTATAGGCACACACACTAATGATGGTCACAAAGTCCTAGTCGTCAAATTCGTGATGTACTATATTGCCCATGAAGAAAAGTTAAAGGCTCGAATCCTGGCCGTATGCCTTGAGGCTGGAGATCCCCAACGTGATTTATCATGATGGTCTTAACTTCCTATATCCCCCTCATCCCTTGAGAATTATTTAAAAAAAAAGTTCCCGTCGTAATCCAAGGTTCATAGCCATCTCTATAATGTTCCTGAAGTTCAACGAACTTAAGCTTCCCATTGCTACCAAGCCCAAAACCGTTGTTATTTCATGGCACCGTCAAAGAATAGCCGCTTCTCTCCTCCACTAGGCTCGTGCAAATAAGGAGGAGGACATCTGCGTGTTTTGTTTGCTTGTTGTAAGTGTTGGGTGGATCCTTAGTCGAACCTTGGACAAACATTCACTTTAAAGACGAGACTTCTTTCAGTAGGCCTTCTTAGTGCCCAAGCTATTGACAAACATTCACTTTAAGAACGAATTTTCTGTCAGTAGGCCTTCTTAGAACGAGTCTTCTGTCAGTAGGCCTTCTTAGAACGAGTATTCTGTTAGTAAGCCTTCTTAGAACGAGTCTTCTGTCAGTAGGCCTTCTTAGAACGAGTCTGCTGTCAGTAGGACTTCTTAGAACTAGTCTTCTGTCAGTAGGACTTCTTAGAACGAGTCTTCTGTCAGTAGGACTTCTTAGAACGAGTCTTCTGTCAGTAGGACTTCTTAGAACGAGTATTCTGTCAGTATAGATCTTCTTAGAACGAGTCTTCTGTCAGTAGGACTTCTTAGAACGAGTCTGCTGTCAGTAGGACTTCTTAGAACTAGTCTTCTGTCAGTAGGCCTTCTTAGAACGAGTCTTCTGTCAGTAGATCTCCTTAGAACGAGTCTTCTGTCAGTAGGCCTTCTTAGAACGAGTATTCTGTCAGTATAGATCTTCTTAGAACGAGTCTTCTGTCAGTAGGTCTTCTTAGAACGAGTCTTCTGTCAGTAAGTAGTTCTTCTTAGTGTTCGAAACATTGACAAACATTCACTTACATAATCTTCTTATTTGAACTATACGAAACAAAACATCCCCTGAATAAAAATCCAACCCTTCTTACAGCTGCATCGGTGGACACATTGACACAAACTCGACTGTCTCCTCTTTTTTGGTTTGCCAGTGTATCGGGATCAAATCCCGGCCGGGTGTAATGAGTTGTTCATTCTTTCCTAAAAGGTTTCCCCCCCTTTCCTTGAAGTAAATTAATGCTGCCACAATGATCTAAAATTCAACTGTCTACTACTCTACGTCCCTCCCTACCTTATTAGTATGTATATGTGAATTTCCAAAGCGTGAAGCACACAAAAAAAAGTTTCAAAGACGCCAACACACATTTTAGATTATTATTATTATTTGGTTCAAACATATTTTACTGTCTCATAACCCACTCAGAGTGAGAATTATTGTGATCGTAATAAAAAACTGAATTAGAGATTTTGATAAATGTTGACGCTTCATGACTCGTTGAACACGAAAAAGTGGTTTTTGCGATGACGTCTGTCTGTCTGTCTGTCTGTCTGTCTATTTGTCTGTATCTTGGACTAGAGTCGAAACCATTTTACTGGTCGTATTCAAAATTAGTAAAGAGGGTCTCCATAAGCTTCCCTAGAGGGAAAATTTGGACTTATATAGCCCTAAAATCAAGAGTAGTTTACATTTGGTAGCAAGGCTAAAAAAATAAATAAAATAAACAGATTTTCTAAATATCGGTTCAAACGATTTTGATTAAAATTGTATCTAAACATTGTTCAATAATATTACAAACGAGACTGCAACTCTCACTTCCCCGTGAAAATGACTTTAAGGGTTGGAGTTGTTGGACTATTAAGAATATCATATTCTGAAAATTTAAAAATGACACCTGGACACCGGAATCGAACCCGGGACCTTCGGCTTAGTACGCCAATGTTCTTACCACTGAGCTATCCAGGATTCGTCCCGTACCCGGGGTCATTTTTCACTCATATTTTAAGGCAGAGTCTATGATGGACGTGCGGAAATCGTCGGCTACTAATGTGCGATTAATTAAGATCACGAGCTATCAGATCACGGGACGAATCCTGGATAGCTCAGTGGTTAGAGCACTGGCGTACTAAGACGAAGGTCCCTGGTTCGGTTCCCGTCTCCAGGTGTCATTTTTCCATTTTCAGAATATGATATCTAAATGGTGAGATCCTCACTAAAAGGCATAAATGATAGCTTTGGCTATCTGATTCACTAGTAAGAATAAACAAATATTTTTTTGGAGTAAATGTCTGGAAAATTGGGAGTTTATTGTAATGATCTTTGGTGGAATGTGATGCTCTCTTTTCCATTAAGTTTCTGAAACAATGTATATTATTTCTTTTCGCATTTCTTACGAGTTTTAAGTAAATATCTCCATTTTATAGGTAAAGGAGCAAGTAAGTCTGTGGGGCGCACTCGACCATTTACTCGTATTTTGTAGTACAATATGAAGCTTGGAAAAAAAGTATAGAAAAAACTACATAGCTCGCTTCAGTGGCCTAATGGTATAAGGCGTCACCGTCGTGTTAGACTTGGCTGCCGATGTCGGTGAGATTAGGGTTCAAATTCCGGTTGTGTTTATCGAGGGAGGTTTTCCGTAAATTGTTTACCACTCTCCTTCCAAGCAAATGCGCGTAGATTACCTATAAAATGCTTCCTTCCTCGTCCCTACCCAATTAGAGTAATTGTCAATTATTCGTATAACTTGAACAGGTAGTAAGACACGGGTAATGGTGGCCTGGCGGTCTAGGGGTAAGGTGTCGGACTTCTGTGCTGGAGGTCCGGGGTTCAAATCTCGGTCCCGCCACAGATTTATCTGATTACCAAACCTTTCCTTCACCTCTGACAAGACGTGTATTAATCACAACTTATGAATGTGGGGAATGACAGGCCTCCACCATGGTTCGGATCCCACATTAAACTGTAGGTCCTCCATTTAATCTCACGATCATTACACATTAGCGTCTGTGCGTATAACCCGAACGGGTAGTAAGACGTGGTGATAATAACAATAATAATAATAATAATAATAATAATAATAATAATAAGACGTGATGGTAAATATATATAAATTATTTCTAAATTGGCCTTGGTTCTCCTGTCTAAAATGACACTCGTCGTCTAGTATCCGAACTACCTGTATGAATGAGATGTGTGTGGGCGTGTGCAGTAACAATTATCGCCCTTTTATGGACGACCCCAGAGCTACCTGGCGGCGGTAAACAAGCTCATTACGACTCACCGCCCAGGCACTAATTAATTTGTAAGCGCTCATTTATCTGCCTGCTGCTGCGTAATTAGATTGTCGGTTTTAAAAATAGAGAGAGACAGAGATATTTAGAGAGAGAGACAGAGATATTTAGAGAGAGAGACAGAGAGAGAGTGAATAAAGCTGGTAAGTGACAGCAAAGGGATTATGGATACAAAAGTTCGCTCCAACTACGATTTATTGAAGAGATCGTGACTCAAAGACTAAAAAATTGGGGTGATCATAGCGTGATACTCTCGCAGTAGACTAGACTGCCGATGACGGGGAGATTGGGGTTCGAATCTCGATCGGGTATATTGATGGAGCTTTTCTAAAAAATTGTTTTCCACTTTCCCTCCATGCAAATGCGGATACACTTTCTTTAAATTCAACCTGCCATGTCCCTTACTAACTATCGTAGTTAACCAAATGAATTTTGTATCCTTTTTGCTTGTATTGTTATAAAATACACATTTCTTGTGAGACTGTAACTAAGGGTTGCGTTTGGAAGGGGGTAGCTCTTACTTCTGAAGCAGTTATTTATAAATAAATATTATATTTTTTAGTTTTAATTTGTAATGTTCGTATTTGATTTAATCGTTTGCATTCATTAGTAGTTCTAGTCAAAAATTTATGTTTTTTTTCCTTCATATAATTAGGTAATCAAAGTCCGGATCACCCGCTTCGGTGGCCGCATGGTCTAAGGCATCACTCTCACAATATACTAGACTGCAGATGACGGGAAGATCAGGGTTTAATCCTTGTTGGGTGTAATGAGGGTGATTTTTCTTATTGGCTTTTCCAGTCTCCCTCCACTAAAATGCGGGTACACTTCCTCTAAATACAACCTTCCTATTCACTTATACATTATAGTAATTAGTACATAGGCGTATAAACCGAACCGGTAGTAAGACACGATGCTAAAAGATAAAGTCTGGGTTATACTTATAACTAATATTTAAAAAACGCGACTTACAACACTGTTATAGAACAAATTTCAACTTTCGTAATGAAATAGTTTTTTTAATGTTTATTACTTTATCAAAATAGCATTAACTCGCAAGGGAATCACCTCGTCAATTCTATTTCACGAAACGCCAAACAAAATGTTTTTAAAGGCAGGAAATATTATTACTACCACCGCGTCTTACTACCCGTTAGTGTTATAAACCCTTACGATAATGTGTAATGGTAGGTGATTGGGAGAAGAAATGAAGGACCTACAGTTTAACGTGGGATCCGAACCACGGTGAAGGCCTGGCATTCACACACATTCATAAGTTGTGATTAATACACGTCTTGTCAGAGGTGAAGGAAGGGTTTGGTATTCAGATAAATCTGTGCCGGGACCGAGGATTGAACCCCGGACTCCCAACACAGAAAGTCTGACACCTTACCCCTAGACCACCAGGTCACCCGTAGAAAGTGAATTGGATGTATTCCTTCACCTCTGACAAGACATCTTGTGAATGTGGGGAATGCCAGGCCTCCACCGTGGTTCGGATTCCACGTTAAACTGTAGGTCCTACATTTCATCTCACAATCACCCTACCATTACACATTAGCGTAAGTGCGTATAGCCCGAATGGGTAGTAAGACGCGGTGCTAATAATAATAATAATTGGTTGTGTATTTACCTTTTTTTTATACTGTTCACAAGTTCATCTAAATCAAGTCCCGCCCAACAACAACAGAAAATCGGTAACAACACAAATTAGTTAAACCCACATAATTCCAAATAACAAACGAGCGATGTGAAAAGCGAAAGAAAGAGATAGAAATATACATATAAACACAATACAACTGCGTCAATAAGTTTTGAAACTAAACTTTGTAACCACATAATACTAGCATATTAAAAACAAACAAAAACTACCTCTTTCAACGGAGAATGAAAGCGGGCTTGAAAATGTTTCGAACGTGAAACGCCTCGGAACCCCTTACGCTCAAGAAGCCTGGTTTACACGATGCGAGCAACCGGCTTTCCAGTAAACCAGTATCTGACCTAACTCTGTGAACAGCCACTGGGCGTTCCTGTACCCTTTGTGTTCATCCGGGATAGTCACTGGTATAGTTATTATTATTATTAGCACCGCGTCTTACTACCCGTTCGGGTTATTCGCACTTACGCTAATGTGTAATGGTAGGGTGATTGTGAGATGAAATGGAGGACCTACAGTTTAACGTGGAATCCGAACCACGGTGGAGGACTGGCATTCCCCACATTCACAAGATGTCTTGTCAGAGGTGAAGGAAGGGTTTGGTAATCAGGTAAATCTGTGCCGGGACCGAGGATTAAACCCCGGCCGCCAGCACAGAAGTCCGATACCTTACCCCTAGACCACCAGGTCACCCAGTGGTATAGTTAAAAGCATCGTGTTTTAAGAGGGGAACATTTTCAACTAGAAATAACAATATTAGAGTGGAAATTAGCTAAATAATACAGTCGGGAGATGTACTCTATCATTTTATCAGTAAGTTGTTGACAACTCGCCTGCTTTCAAGGAATGTAAAACTCAGAATATGCAAAACAATAATTCCACCAGTTGTGTTCTCTGTGGGTGTGAAACGTGGTCTCCTGCCTTACAAAACAAAAACAAATTTAGGGTGTTCGAAAACAAGTTGCTTAGGAAGATATTTTGGCCAAAAAGGGGATTAGACTACTCTAGAGTGGAGGAGTTTACATAATGATGAAACACATACCCTGTACTCATCATAAGACATTGTTAGGATAGTAAATTCTCGTAGATTACTGTGGGTAGGACCTGCAGCGTAAGTAGGAATATACCATTGGTAAGTCCTAGACGCAGATGAGAGGATAGCATTAGAATGAACTTGAAAGAGATAGGGTGTAATGAGGTGGACTGGATAGAACTGGCTCAAGATAGGGAATAAAGTTCGGCCAGACTGACGAGCGAGCGCGTGATTAGGAGATAGCTCTAGATAGTTGTTGATGAGGAGGCAAAGGTTCGAATCTTGGCTCAGTGAACTGAGGGTGGTTTATGACAAGTGATTTGTTGTTGGGGTTTTCTAATCCTCTCTCCGCGCTAATAGTGATTCTTATTTGTAAAGGCCTACTTTGATAATATTGAAGTATTTTAACATATCAATTATATATATATATTTATAGATTTTCATTACAGTATTTTAGTGTGACATATATATATATATATATATATGATCAATTACCTAGATTCTCGATTATATGGATAATCAGGGTTATAATGTATTACCTTACATATTATATGGCATTGGGCATTCGAAAATTTATTGCTGCGCCTACAAAAGTATGCAACCTACCTCTCCCTATCTTATGCCACCTCACTACATCATATCACTATCTTAAGGTAGTTCTATCCATTCCACCTCATTACACCCTATCTTTCTCTTGAAATAGTTATATCAAGTCCACCTCATTACACCTTAGGGGTTGGCCAGACCGGGCGAGCGACTAAAATATAAAATAAAACACATTGGTTGTAGTGAGAGATGGCCAGACTGGAGCGAGCGCTCGAGCCGGTACAGTCTAGTTTACAGGCTCTAGGCAATATTATGTATGTATGTATGTTGGTTCATTGAGTGATAGGGAAAATACTCATTTTGACAGTTTTATTACTATCGATAGGCTTAGCACACTTGCTACTAAAGGCCTAATTTAATTGGTAAGATCATAAACCATTTATATATATATATATATATGTATATATTTATATCATAAACCATGTATATATATAATATAATTGGTAAGATCATAAACCATGTATATATATATACATGGTTTATGATCTTACCAATTATATTATATATATATAATGTATATGTACCATGTATATATATAATATAATTGGTAAGATCATAAACCATGTATATATATATACATGGTTTATGATCTTACCAATTATATTATATATATACATGGTTTATGATATAAATATATACATATATATATATATATATAAATGGTTTATGATCTTACCAATTAAATTAGGCCTTTAGTAGCAAGTGTGCTAAGCCTATCGATAGTAATAAAACTGTCAAAATGAGTATTTTCCCTATCACTCAATGAACCAACATACATACATACATAATATTGCCTAGAGCCTGTAAACTAGACTGTACCGGCTCGAGCGCTCGCTCCAGTCTGGCCATCTCTCACTACAACCAATGTGTTTTATTTTATATTTTAGTCGCTCGCCCGGTCTGGCCAACCCCTAAGGTGTAATGAGGTGGACTTGATATAACTATTTCAAGAGAAAGATAGGGTGTAATGAGGTGGAATGGATAGAACTACCTTAAGATAGTGATATGATGTAGTGAGGTGGCATAAGATAGGGAGAGGTAGGTTGCATACTTTTGTAGGCGCAGCAATAAATTTTCGAATGCCCAATGCCATATAATATGTAAGGTAATACATTATAACCCTGATTATCCATATAATCGAGAATCTAGGTAATTGATCATATATATATATATATATATATGTCACACTAAAATACTGTAATGAAAATCTATAAATATATATATATAATTGATATGTTAAAATACTTCAATATTATCAAAGTAGGCCTTTACAAATAAGAATCACTATTAGCGCGGAGAGAGGATTAGAAAACCCCAACAACAAATCACTTGTCATAAACCACCCTCAGTTCACTGAGCCAAGATTCGAACCTTTGCCTCCTCATCAACAACTATCTAGAGCTATCTCCTAATCACGCGCTCGCTCGTCAGTCTGGCCGAACTTTATTCCCTATCTTGAGCCAGTTCTATCCAGTCCACCTCATTACACCCTATCTCTTTCAAGTTCATTCTAATGCTATCCTCTCATCTGCGTCTAGGACTTACCAATGGTATATTCCTACTTACGCTGCAGGTCCTACCCACAGTAATCTACGAGAATTTACTATCCTAACAATGTCTTATGATGAGTACAGGGTATGTGTTTCATCATTATGTAAACTCCTCCACTCTAGAGTAGTCTAATCCCCTTTTTGGCCAAAATATCTTCCTAAGCAACTTGTTTTCGAACACCCTAAATTTGTTTTTGTTTTGTAAGGCAGGAGACCACGTTTCACACCCACAGAGAACACAACTGGTGGAATTATTGTTTTGCATATTCTGAGTTTTACATTCCTTGAAAGCAGGCGAGTTGTCAACAACTTACTGATAAAATGATAGAGTACATCTCCCGACTGTATTATTTAGCTAATTTCCACTCTAATATTGTTATTTCTAGTTGAAAATGTTCCCCTCTTAAAACACGATGCTTTTAACTATACCACTGGGTGACCTGGTGGTCTAGGGGTAAGGTATCGGACTTCTGTGCTGGCGGCCGGGGTTTAATCCTCGGTCCCGGCACAGATTTACCTGATTACCAAACCCTTCCTTCACCTCTGACAAGACATCTTGTGAATGTGGGGAATGCCAG
>CABFOV010001136.1:73489-90275 GCA_902141375.1 Timema poppense
AAAAAAAAAAAAATTACCTTCCGTCTGACATTATGTGAAACACAACAGACAGTTCACACCGTGTAGACCCGGTTTTCCTTAACCGTTCCATAGCAACGCGATAAGCAAGAGTGGATAGATAGATACACGGTCCACTTCATCGTGAGGGAAAGAGAGAGAGAGAGAGAGAGAAGGGTGCTTAGGATGGAACTGTTCGGGTAAGGAAAGGGTGTAGCCGCGCGTAATTAAAACGCGCTTCGTTTTTATTTTATTTTCAAGGGTTTGAGGAGGGAATGGGGGAGGGGGGGAAACCTTGCGTAAATATAAGACTAAAAACACACACGCTAATATGTGATGGATGGATGATAAAGAGGAGGGGGGGAATTTATCTGAGTTGTGATGTACGACAGGTACACTATATTCTGATTTTGGTAGGAAGAACAATATATGGTAGTTTAGTTACTAAAACAATTTTAATGAATTCATACATCAAGCCATGTTTTCTTGCAGCTGTCACATTTGATAGATATTATCAATACCTATAAAAACACGAATAATATATTAAAATGTTATCAATTTTGGCTTTAAATAAAAAATATGTTTGAATTTTCTAAACTGTTCTTCCAATCAAAATCAGGTTATACGTCTACCCTTACTGGTGGCAAGCTTACCTTGACGAGTTACACTATGGCATGGAAGAAAGATGGCGCTTGTACAATTAATTGAGCATGCTATCGAAGCTCGGAAGATGGAAATTATCTTTCGCATCAAGTATAATATTAGTAAATTTGAAAAATTACTCTTTGACTCAAGAATCAAACCCGAATCCACTTTATAAGCTTTACTAGTTATATTTAGAATTAATTGGACAAACGCCTGCTTCGGTGGTTGCATGGTCTAAAGCGTCGCTTTCTCAACATACTAAACTGCCGATGACAGAGATATCGGGGTTCAAATACCGATGGATATATGGAAGTGGTTTAACCTAAATGTTTTTTTTCACCCTCCCTCCACGTAAATGTGGATACACTTCCTCTAAATTCAACCTTCATCATCAATAGTTTATTATCGCAATTAGTACATATGCGTATAACCTGAACGGGTGCTAAAAAAATCATCGTAAAACGTTTCTTTCTTCCATACTATTCTTTTTCTTATTGTTATTTTAAATAAAGTGGCGGTGTCAGACTTCTATGCTGGCGGCCGGGGTTCAATCCTCGGTCCCGGCAAAGATTTATCTGATTACCAAACCCTTCCTTCACCTCTGACAAGACATCTTCTGAATGTGTGGAATACCAGGCCTCCACCGTGGTTCGGATTCCACGTTAAACTGTAGGTCCTCCATTTCATCTCACAATCACCCTACCATTACATATTAGCGTAAGTGCGTATAACCCGAATGGGTAGTAAGACGCGGTGCTAATAATAATAATAATAAATACAGTGGCATAAAGCAGACTGGCGGTGACTGAGGTATCAATGGAAGCTCATAGTAGCCGATGATTTCCACACGTCCCTCACAGACTGCCTAAAACTATGGTTGAAATTATATTGAGTTAAGAGTCCCAGGTTCGATTCCCGTATCCAGATGCAATTTATCAATTTATGAATACTAAAATACCTTTCGGGGTACCGGCACATCGATTGTGCTTACCTTTTAAGGAAGGGGATGCGATAAAAAGCACATGTTTTTGCAGTTTTCATAGCAAGCTTTTTATTTTACCCAAAAATATAAAAAAATATTGCTCCGGTACAAGCATAGAATTAAATTTTCTTCACGCGAAGATTTCAAAGTTTCTAGAATATCTGTCAATCAAGAATCTAAGCTATGAACAAAATACGGAAGCTTATACCACTCCGGAGAGTTATACAAAAGAAGAAGTAGGGTAAGGGAGGAGGAGAGAAGAGGGGGGGAGAAGGTAAGCTCTCTGTACATATGTTTCAATTAGGAAACATGTATCCCCTATCTTTAAAAAAAAAGCTTTCAAGCAACCCACCCTAAGTAATGTAATCCCAAAACTTTTAAAAACTGACGAGATCGGCTTATTTCCTATATGCTAAAAGCTGATGGATTGACGTAGAAAGACAAATGACGTATCATAAAAAAAATCCCCGTCGACCTATTGATGGAAATGGAGGTCGAAGTGGGACGGAGTGATGTAAAAGGAAATCGGCTCACTGAATGAAAGTGATCGCCAAACTAAGCTTCTTATTACAAGCCCTTCCGTTCTAAATCCACATAATGAATTATGCATACTGTCAACGGTAGTGGATCACGGGAGAATGTTGGGGGTGATCCTCTGAGGCTTTAATAAAAATGATGAGGGTGGAGAAATCATGGGGGGTGTAGTGTGTTGGGGGTTCTGGAGTCCATAAACGTGTTGTCATATGATAATAAATACTAAGTAATTTTATAGTGATATGTGGTCCCCAAAAATTTTACTGTTAACGGTTATATTAATATATAGTTATTGATTGAGTGTAGCGAGGTCCTGTTTTAACTTGGCCATTTGACATTGTCTGTTTGTCAGGTTGTGTGTTCTAAGATAACTGTAAACATTCATCGGCCGATCTTAAAGAAATTAGGCAGGGACATTATTTGATGTAAATTTCAGCTAGTTTTGAGACAAAATGTAAAAAAAAAATACTATTCTTACCCGTAAAATGAGCTTTGCTTAAAAAAAAAATCTATGAGCTGAAAGATAAATAAATTAATTTTTATCCCGCTTTGGTGGCCGCATGGTCTAACGCGCTACTCTTGCAGTGAGCTAGACTGCCGATGACAGAGATAACAAGGTTCGAATCTCAATCGGGTGTACTGAGGGTGATTTTCCCTAAATTGTTTTCCACTCTACCTCTACACAAATACGGGTACAATTCCTATTAATATACCCTTCATACCTCCTAAAACCTATTATCGTAATTAGTACATTTTAAGCGTGCTTAAAAATATACTTTTCAATTACTTTCATGACAAAATTCTCATTTCATGAGCTTTTAATTACTTTAATGACTGGTTGACAACCTGTACTACCTAAATATAAATTACAATAAAAATTATACAAAACCGTTCAGTTTAAAGAAATTACTCAATTTTGTTTATCTGAGGGATTCTATTAAAAACTAGGATTATCTTATATGCGTTGTCATTTTTCAAAAATTAGTTTAAAATTAATATCCAAGCAAATTTTTCTAAATTCATTTTTTAAGTAGATTAAGTGTGAAAATGAAGCTACTCCGCTGAAACTCTTCCCCCTTAAAATTTACACATGCAAACCACACGACACATTTTGATTTATCGCCCCCTCCGTGTAAAATTTACCTCCTACATTAAAACGGAGCAGCTAACGCCAAGTGCATGTAACTTGGAGGTTCCATTATGATAATTATTTTACACGTGCTTTCTCTTCTTTACAACCCCTTATCTTTTTACCTCCTTTGTCTTTGTTTATCTTTCCCTCCTTACCCCCGCACCCTCTGCGTTTCGCACGAATTAAAACAACCATGTATTCTTCACCGTTTTATCGTTGTACTTTCGAATACAGTGAAACAAATGACAATAAAAAATGTTTGGCACAGTATAGTTGAGATTTAGATGTCAGTTTTATTTACAGTCTTGTCTCGGGAGTCAACCAATCCCCCAGTATAAAAAAAACAATAGTTAAGACAGAATGGAGGATTGGTTAAACCCTGAATCTCCTAGGTCCGTATTTATAATATAGTATCGGGAGTCAACCAATCTCACTGTATACAAATAACAAAATGTTCAGGTCTAATGGGGGACAAGCTGACGTTATAGTGTCGACTATATATTACAGTAGCCCCATGGATTCTTTGGTGCTGATTGACAGCTTTAAAAAGTTACCAGACGAAATTACGTATCCCTACGCCGAACCAGATGATCTGCAAAAACATGTGTTTAACAGCTGTCACTTTTGACAGTTAAAATTTAGGTATATACCTAAGTTTTGACTGTCAGAAGTCACCTGTGAACTGTCAGTCAGCAGCAAAGAAGCCACGGTGCTACTGTAGGTCCCAAAACTACCAGCCAATATCTAATCGAGGTCCTGTTTTAACTTTATCATTTGGCATATCACCTGTCCATCCGGGTATTTGTTTAGAGATGACTACCGAATACGTGAACCAATTTTAATAAGATCTGACAAGGATATTCTTTGACTCTAGGCCAAACGATGTATGTACCGTATATTGTTTTACAATCCGGTTATCCGTTTATATATGTTGGTCACTTAAAATATTTTTTCATTTAATAGTGCATTTAGAGTGGTTTGAATTTAACATTTTAGGCAACCGATTGAGTACTTGGGGCATATTATTTACTTTTTGTTTTTACTTATTGTGAGACCAGCATTTTAAACTACGTGCGTGAGCCATGGTTTATATCTATGTATATAATTCACTATTGAACATAGTAGTTAATTTGTTGTTTTCTAACTTAATTAGGCCTACTGATTAAAAATATAATTTTTAAATACAAGGAGAAATTATAGTAGATATTTCAACTTGAAATAGAAAGTAGTAACGATAAGGACATGACAATAAACATTATGCAGGCCTACTTAGAATTTATTTAAACGGAGAAAGCGAGGTCTACTGTTCACATAACTACTATTTTGGAAAATTGTTTAAACAATTTTGTTTGAAATATAAAATATGAATAATGTTTATTTATTAACTAGACAATTTTTTTTAGGGAGACTTATTTCAAATTATTTTACTGAAAACAAATTTTTGAAAATCTTGGTTCTAAGCTATAATATTCTATATGAGAACGTTAGTACGATGGTTTTGTATAATATAGTTATACTGTTATTGATATGTGTGCATTAAGGTTCTAGAATATTATAATACAATAATACAGAAAACAAACAGGGGAAGAGGAAAATACAAATGACAATACAATTTATGTTGTGACCCCCTAATAAATTACATAATTCAATTCACAAAGATGATTCTACACCAGTTAGCAACTATAGCTTACAGGAAATTTAGGCCTTAATGATTAATGAAATGTGTAGATTTTTCGACTTTTCATGGGGAACAATTTCAACTTCCACACCATGTTTACGAGTGTACTGTATAAGTATCAATAGGGTCATAGAAAATAATAGTATTTTGTTAATTCCAGTAAATAAACACCAAACTCGTATACTGTTAAAGGTTTTGGTCAATAATTAACCTCAGTGCAACATCTGATTGGCAATATCGTAAGATATCTAGGAAACCGCCTTAAGGCGATTGGTCCTTTTCATTTGGCGTGGAAATGCAGAGCCTTGGGAACAAACCGTTATCTTCAAGAATTTGTATTGTTTTGCAATTTTCTTTTCGGAAACGATTTGTTCAATAATAGAAGCATGTTAATAAGCTATATTATTTTTTATATACACACCTCCTCTATGATTTTAACAGTGATCAAATATCTATAGAATTGACATTTTTCAATGGAAAACTACCAGTTTCGTAACAAAAAATAATAAAATGTAACAATTAATAAACATCGATACATTACCTTAGAAGGAGTGTTGAAAATATTAACACAAACATTTCACTCGTTCTCGAGAAAACTGATATTTCCAAACGTATGATTTTTCCGAAAGACCTGTCCGGTAGCTAGCGCCATCTACGGTTTCCGTGATCCATCTGTTCTTGTTGGCGCGGAAGGATACTTTGATCGGTTGTGAAACCACGTCACGTCACGTCACGCCACCCTCCCACCCACCATCCTACAAAATAGGTTTTAGACTTGCACTCGACAGGGCAAAGGGCCTTACGTCACATGTGCATACACACACTAGGTGAAACAGACATCCCCTGGATGTTATAAACAAAACACCTTACCAGCATGTGATTCTTGCCTAATTTAAAGTCCAATCTGACCTCCGAAAGCCCGGATAAATGCCGTGTACCCTCCTAACGCAATAATACCAAGGATTACTTTGTGTCCCGCGAAATTACAGAAGCCCCTTACCCCCAAATTCCCCCACACCGATAACCCGAGTAGGACCACCCTATTTACCACACATCCCATTCATTATCTTAATGTGTTTATTTAATTGCAAACAATTAGTTCCCCAAGAAATAAAAGCAGAGAAACAAAGAGAATGTGTGTAGCAAAAAAAAGAAAAAGAGTACAGCTTATTCACAAAGAACCAGGTACAATCCAATTGTTATTGTAAAGGCCTTTTATGAAATAAAAACTTTTCGTGTGGTCAAAATATTTTTTTATTTACTATATTACCGACCGAGCTCAGCGCCTGTTTTTCTCTCTATTCAGATATTTTTCAAGCGATAGGTGTCAAACGCATAGGCAGATTTTAACGAAATTTGACATGGATATTCTTTGAATTAAGGATGAACAACAAATGTACTGTACACGTCATTTGCTTGAAAGATAGCAGTTTTAGCTTGATGGATTACACTATGGTGCTATCTTATAAGCTGCACCATTGTATTATTATTATTATTATTGTTAGCACCGCATCTTACTACCCGTTCGGGTTTTACGTACTTACGCTAATGTGTAATGGTAGGGTGATTGTGAGATGAAATGGAGGACCTACAGAATTCACAAGATGTCTTGTCAGAGGTGAAGGAAGGGTTTGGTAATCATATAAATCTTTGCCGGGACCGAGGATTGAACCCCGGGCCCCAATCACATAAGTCCGACACCTTACCGCTAGACCACCAGGTCACCGCTGCACCATTGTAGAAACGTGCAATGTAAGCACCTTTCAAGGTAAATAAATTGTAGACTTATATGTTTTTTGATCTGATTATGTGTTTGAATATAACGACCACTCAAATATATGTCTGTTTGTTTGTTCCACGATGATTATCACACTAATCGACCCTTTATAACTAAATTTGGTAGGGACATCCGTGGAACCTAGGCCGAACGATACATGTACATGTTTTTTTTATATCTGAGTATCCATTTTAATATGGCGGTCGCTCAAACAATTTTCAGTTTAATCCCTCCTCTGAGCTAGTTTGAATTTAAAATACTAAGCAGCTAATCGAGTACTTAGGGTATATTTTTGTAAATTTTGAAATATATTGTGAGAATATAATGTACTAATGAATATGTATAACTTGATCGCCAAAGAAAAATATCAACTTCAAATCCAAAGAGAATGGAGAGAGTGAAGTCTAATTTTCACAGAAATACTATTTGATTGTTTTGTATGTATTCCTATTGATAATATCTAACAAAATGTATAGGTACAGATAACGTAACTCTATGTAAGAAAACTTTAAAATAAATTTAGTATCTGTGCAAGCTGCCAGATAAAAACCTTACTATGAAAATTATACCTTCGAATGCGAACTTGTTAAACGAGTTTTTCTTTATCGATTAATCAAAGATACATTCTTACTTGGCTTTCTTCATCATAAATAAAAATAAAAAATGTGAAAAATAAAAACATCTGCTTTTAATAAAACTGGTCGTTTTAAAATATGATAATATAGGAGGATTATTATATATTAATTATTTTCCCATCGCTTTTGTGTTCTAGAAATTTATTGCCACTCAAGATTGAAGAAGATTGTAAAAGATGGTAAAAGACGAAAGAGAGTTGGCGAGCCAAACAAAAATACAAGAGTTAAACGACAGCTGAACCTGAATGACAATTAAATGAACCATAGTGCCATTTTAAACCTGATATAGCCTCGATGTTGACTTCGACTAGTCTACCTACGTCTCAACGCTCCCAACCTTGCATTGCCATTCATCGCAAAGCTTGAATTTTAACAAATTAGAACGTTTGCATTTTTCAATATTTGAAGAAGGTTCTCGAAGATTTTTTCTTTTCTTTCAGCACCTTGTCTTACTACCCATTCGGGTTATACGCTCACGTACGTACTGATTAAGCTAATAGTTTTAGGGATTAGGGAGGTTATATTTTATGGAAAGTGTAGCTGCATTTGCGTGGAGGGAGAGGGAATACCAACTTTGGAAAAAAAACATCCTTAGTCCACCCGACCAAGATTCGAAACTCGATCTCCCAATCATTGACAGTCTATGTATCCCGAAACTATACCCTATTTTGTATGGTAGGAGAGGTGTAGCTCAAAGCTAGAAGAAGGTTTATTAGTGCAAAAATTGGCTGAACGTAACTAATGCCAACCTACTCCTAAATCATTATTATTTGCTTATTAATACTATAGTAGCAATAAAAAGTTTTGTCAAAAATATTCTAATAACACTTCACAAAGGATTACTATATAGTGGGACTTTTCATCACTTAGGGTCTATTAACATCTATAGGGTCTATTAACATCTATTATGTTTTTTGTGTTATGGTTGTGGCTACAAAATATATGATAGTACATGAAATAATAAATCAAAGTAGTATTATATTCACACTTGTTCACCTGAACAAGACAAACGGAAGTGACTGTGAGATGAAATGGAGGACCTACAGTTTAACGTGGGATCCGAACCACGGGGGAGGCCTGGCATTTCCCTACATTCACAAGATGTCTTGTCAGAGGTGAAGGAAGGGTTTGGTAATCAGATAAATCTGTGCCGCGACCGAGGATTGAACCCCGGCCGCCAGCACAGAAGTCTGACATCTTACCCCTATACCGCCAGGTCACCGGAACTGTAGAAAGACAGAACAGATAATAATAATAATAATAATAATTTGATTGTCCAAAAAGTTCCATTTTTATCTAAATCTCACTGTTATAAAATCACGCGACGATAAATATATAATATTTGCAAGCACAACATTACTTTTTTTTTTATCTTCTTCGACGTATTTCTAGTTTCATTCTTTTTTTTTACATGCATCTTGGTTATACTTGTCGAAGGTGATCCCACAATCTAGGTCGTCAAACTCACAATAAACTAGATTGCCGGTAACGAGGAGCGTGGGGTTCGAATCTCGGCAAGGTATACAGGGTGGGCGGTTGTGGGGATAGGTGCCATCACTGTGATTTCCTATATAATTTCCATACCAAGTGGTTACAAAAACTCATTTTATAAAAAAAATCCCTGATTTTTCCTGAAAATACTTTCCAATTTTTACTGACTTAATTAACCCTTTTCCGGTTTTCCTTAGAGTGTGACAATTTTAACATTTACTTCTTAACTATATGTTTATCATATATTAAAAAAAATCCTATCGGCAACTAAAAATAAATATTTTTACAAGCTATTTTTAAAGTATTAAATGTCTTAGAAATTATTTGTAGCGCTGTGTAAATGTGGCGTGAAAAAAAAATCAAATGCAAATAGCCGTCTTATATCAGCAGAATATCAGTTCCAGGCAATTTATTTTGTTAGCACGCGAGAAACAAAATCACTCACTTATTTTAGTGTTCAGGTGCGAAATTAATATTTTGTATACACAATTATTTAAATTCCCCGATTTTTCCGTATTTTTGATTCATTTCCATGACATTTCCCTATTTTCCCTGATTGTAGTAACCATACAAGCTAATGCAGGTACAATTCCTCTTTAGATGCATGCTCAAGATTTACTACTTTTGTTTTTCGCCCCACGTCTAACTAACCGTTAGAGACGTACCCAATTTAATTTACCTAACAGTTTAGGGATGAGGAAGGTAGAATTTAAAGGAAATGTACCCGTATCTGTGTGAAGATTCACAATAGATGTAAATAAAAAAAAATTACTGTACATACGTTGTTCAGTTTAAGTCCATGTAAAATTTCATTAAAATTGCCCCCCGCAATTCGCAGAAGTCGTGTAAAGTAAACAGATGATATGCAAAACAGTTGAGTCAAACAGGACCTCGTTACACTTGGTCAATTAAAAGTACTTTAGGGGAGGGTGAGATCGGAGGGGGAGGGGGTAGAGGCTCCCAAAACATCCATTCTTGATAAACTCTTACGTAAAACATGGTATAAAAACTTAAAATTTTCTAGTTCGTAAAAATACTATATTATCTTTCTTGTAATAATACGCCAAGCCATATGTTCAATCGACTGTCAATTTTGGCATATGATGTCTGTTTTGAAGGCTTTTAAAGACACACGTAAGTGACCAAAAGGTTGTAAAATATTATTTTATATTTGAATATTTAAATAAAGTGCACTTCCTTTAAATTCAACCTCCTCATTCCTTACACATAAGCGTAATTAGTGAATCTGTGTATAATTCTATCAGGTCGTAAAATGTAGTTGTATAAAAATAAGTGCGTGTAGATGATGAACGCTACTCTTAAACATTGGCGGCTTGCGTATAGGCACTGCGGAACTGCAGCACACCCCAATTTCCATTTGATATTATCGATAACATTTAATATAATGAGCCCTTTTTTCTGTAATTATTTCTTTATTTTTGTAGTTCAAAATATATTCCTTATGCTTAGTGTCAGTACTTCAGAAGCCATCCCCCAGTTTATGAAAAAAGATACAAAAATCTTTGTATGGAACTGTGCGCTTCACAGTGCCAGCTATGTGGCGTTGGACTGTTGTGCACATGCGCACATTGGAAGGGGGTGGGGAGGAAGGCAGGACTGCCAGGTAGATAGAGCACTGTTGGTCTCACAGTGCCTTCTCTGGAATGATGGTGGAAGGAAGTTTTTTTTACTCAGCGTGTGTTGTGCTTAAAACCCGTGTACCATATTATAGAATGTGATAAAAGTGTAGAAGAGTGTAGAATTACATTATTATTCTGCTTCCAGCTTTTGATTCAATTGTTTCATTTATTTTATTGAACAGAAAGACTAAATGCGCTTGCAGTACTTCCAATGGAGAAACATTCCCTTAATTGTCATCGAGAGATCAAGGAGAAAATAATTAAACTTTTTTCGCGCAAATTAAAACCAGAAGAATGGATTTAATTTTTAAATAAATAGATCATGCTTGAACTGTAACAATATAAGTTAAACTAAGTAAAAAATGTTGGTTCTTTTTTGTTAAGATTTTATCAAGTTACTGAATAAATTCTCTTTTTATAAATTTTTTTCCCTTTTAAACAATTTTAAAACAAAGGTTAAACTTTTTCTGGAGCAGCATCCCACTAATTTTAGCTACGAGCCTCCACTGCTCTTAAAAAAGAAAGAAAAGAAGATGTCGCAGGGTACTGACCCAGTTAATACGTGCGTCCACCGCGCAGTTGTTGTTCTCGCCGGCAGGGGAGCCCTTGTTGTGCAGCTGCGATGCAATCACGTCCTGAAAGGTCGGCTGACGCTGCAGCTGAGCCGCGTACGCCATCCGGAACGCATTCCCGACGATCGAGTTCAGCTCCTCCGCCTGGAAAATTCAATAAAATAGAATAAACATAATACTTTTGATTAAAACTTTATTTATATTCTTAATTTATCTATGCATTTAGTCAAGCAATCATGCAATAACCACTCTACACTATACAGCCCCGTGGTGTAGTGGTCAGTGCATCTGGCTACGAACCTAGGGGGGTCCCGGATTCGATTCCTTTCTAGCACGTTGGGTATTTTTCTCTTTAGCGGAATGGTTCCAACGATCACCAGTAGCTGGTATTATTATTATTATTATTATTATTATCATTACCACCACGTCTTACTACCCGTTCGGGTTATACGTACATACGCTAATATGTAATGGTAGGGTGATTGTGAGATGAAATGGAGGACCTGCAGTTTAACGTGGGATCCTAACCACGGTGGAGGCCTGGCATTCCCCACATTCACAAGATGTCTTGTCAGAGGTGAAGGAAGGGTTTGGTAATCAGATAAATCTGTGCCTGGACCAAGGATTGAACCCCTGACCCTCAGAACATAAGTCCGACACCTTACCCCTAACCACCAGGTCATCAGTAGCTGGTAAATTAGACTTAAGTTATGTTTAAGACTACCACCGGCCTACAATGCCATATTCACTATCACCACATTGTAATCTGTACGACCTAAATGGAGGATTGTGTTTGTTTAATATTTGTTGTGTTCTGGATTGTGAATGACGAAACGAGTATTGCAAGGTGTTATTATTAGCTAATAAACAAAATTGAACATATGAGAACACAAACAGAGTGTCAGAAAACCTCACGGTAAATCAAGCTGTCAGGATAAACAGTGTGACTGACTAATCCTCATAGGGTCTAGGGAGTCACTCTGCCCGTATTCAGGACTACGTGGGTTAGGACGTCGGATCATCAGTACGTGTATTGAAATGCTACCGTTGAGTTCGGGGTGCTGGGGTTGATAACCATGTAGGATCCCTAAGCGGTCAGTCAGGGCATTAGTTAAGCATTTCCTGCATACTTTGTTTTGTCATGAGTTTCTAAGTAAATCTATTGAGTATTTGCATATCTTTTTAATATTTTTCATCAACCTCTCATTTTGTAATGATCATAGTAGTACAATAAAAACCATAAAAACCCGAGCCGGACGTCAATTACGAGCTCACACGATCAGAACTCGGGTCACTTTCCCCCTCTTTGGCCGCAACACATTACAACACACTGACAATTTAGGTCTGTCTAGACGAGGGGGTGACAACATCATATCACTGTGAGTACAGTATCCCCATGGCTTCTTTGGTGCTTACTGACAGCTGACAGCTTTGAAAAGCTACCAGGCCAAATTATATATCCCTACGCCGAACCATATGATCTGCAAAAACATGTGTTTAGCAGATGTAACTTCTGAGTGTCAGAAGTCAGCTGTGAGCTGTCAGTCAGCACCAAAGAAGCCATGGGGCTACTGTACGTATAGACAACCTCCAGAGGTGTATCCTGGGTAATGTTATGTACCACCAGAGCGGCTAGTAGTCTACATACAGGTGAACTAACTAGTTATCATTTCCTCTCTGGTCAGTAATTACCATACGCTACAAAAAAACAACTCACCATTCAAGACAAAACTTTTTTCCTTATGATGGTATTTATTATGTCGAAACATTGTATCTTCCTAATTAATTAAATAATAGTCTCAATTTCACCGCAGGTGAATCATATACATTCTAAATAAACGTAAACACCAATTATCTCTAATTTAACACTTTTAGACCTAAAACACTTCCATTATCGGGTGACGCCATGCTTATCAAGTGAATAAAATATAGATACACTCTAAAATTTAAAGGGTACGCGTTAATTCATTTAAAGATAGTTTCTTTGCCCCAATGCTGATCACTGATTACAAAGCTGATTAAATAGGTACAACATTTGGAGCATCACGATGTATGGAGTAGAAAATAGGACTCTCAGGAAGATGAGATAGTAATACTTGGAGAGCTTGGAAATGTGTTGTTGGAGAAGACTTGAGAAGATCAGGTGGACAAACAGGGTTACAAGTGAAGAAGTGCTAAGAAGAGTGGGTGAAGAAGAGAACCATTTTGGAGGTGATTATTCGAATCCTTAGGAGGAACTGTCTTCTTCACGATGTCATAGAAGACAAAGTTGAGGGAAAGAGGAGCTTAGGAAGAAGGAGGATCCAAATAGTGGATGATTTGAAAGGAATAAGAAAATTCTGGGAGCTGAAGGAGGAGGCAGAGGACAGGGTGAGTTGGCGGTCTAAGTTCACTGACTAAAAGATTGCGCGTGTCGTAAGATAGAACGCCTAGTAATAATAATAATAATGCATCTTTCTACCTGCTCAGGATGCACACATTTATTTTGATCATACCAACTACCCATTTGGGTTATACGCTTATGTACTAATTACACTAATGCGTTATAGGTTAGGAAGATTTAATCTAGAGGAGAAACACCCGCATTTGCGTTGAGGAAGAGTGGAATTTTTTTTGGATAAAACCTCAGTGCATCCGACCGAGATTCAAACCCCTATCTGCCGAACCGTGTGTCTCCCCTTCCTCCTCCGTCACAAGCCTTCCCCCACTAACGGAAGAGGGAAGACCCGGTGAAATACTTGTCTTTTGATTCCTGGGCGTGACACAAATCTTACAGAGAGGGTAGCGCCGTGTTTCCGAACCTTTCGCCTCTGGGGTGCACGAAGACACGTGACTGAAGCCAATTTAACGGTCGGACCGGCACGAGTCAGCTGTCACAGCCTCTTCCATCGGTTGCAGCCAATCACCGGGCTGCGGGCTGAATGGGAACAGGTGAGGATAGAGGATTACTTTATTTTAAAGATCATTTGAATCTCGGGTAACCCGTTTAGGTGGTCGATTTGTTTAAGACAGGGATGTCAAGCTTGCGGTCCGCGGGCCACATACAACACTTTCACTGGTTGTGTGCAGCCCTTACGATGAACCAACATGCAATGCGATTTTTTTTTCTTAATTTTATGTAAACGTAGTAAAAATACAACATTTGAGAATGATGGGGATTAAATAGCCAAGCTATTTAATTATAGCTAATTACGGTTACAACCACAAATAAATATATTATTCAAATTGAAAAAATGACGCCTCGACATGGGAATCGAACCCGGGACTTGTGGCTTAGTACACCAATGAGTTTACCACTTAGCTATCCAGGAATTGTCCCTCTTCCCAGGGTCATTTTTCAATCAAATTTAAAGCAGAGTCTGTGACAGACGTGTGGAAATCGTCAGCTTCATATGAGTGATAAATTAAGATCACACACTTCGATGGTCACGTGGTCTAACGCGCTACTCTTTGAGTAGACTAGACTGCCGAGGACGGAAAGATAAAGGTCCGAATACCGGTTGGGTGTAACAGGGGAGCCTACAGGTCAGTATTAATAAAGTAATAATTAATACTGGCAGTTTGACTGATCATGTAGGGACAGTACTGATGGCTGGACTTAGGAAAATACTGATATTATCTGAATTTTCTGAATACGTCAGTCTCAGTCCATCAGTATTGCAAGTGGTGGGAGAGACTGACATTAATACTGACAGTGGTACAGACATTAGGACTGACAAGCGTGCGAGCGAGTGGCCGAGTGACTGGGTGGCCAGACTGGTGAGCGAGTGAAAGATAGCTTTCGATAGTTGTTGACGAGGAGGCAAAGGTTCGAATCTTGGCTCAGTGAGCTGAGGGTGGTTTTTGACAAGCGATTTGTTGTTGTGGTTTTTCCATCCTTTCTCCACACTAATGATGATTATTATTTGTATTGGCTTACTTTGATTATAATATTGAAGTATTTTAACATATTGGTTATATATATATATATATATATGGTTTATGATCTTACCAATTAAATTAGGCCGTTAGTAGCAAGTGTGCTAAACTTATCGATGCTAATAAAAATGTAAAAATGATAAGTTCTCGTAGCAATCAATGGACCAACATACAATAATATTGCCTAGTCCCTGTAAACTAGACTGTACCGGCTCGAGCGCTCGCTCCAGTCTGGCCATCTTTCATTACAACCGATGTGTTCTATTTTATGTTTTAGTCGCTCGCCCAGTCTGGCCATCTCTCATTGCAACCGATGTGTTCTATTTTATATTTTAGTCGCTCGCGTGCTGGCTCGCTCAGTTTGGCCAAACCCTAATGAGGGTTAATTTTCCTAAATTTTTTTCCATTCTCCTTATACGATAATGCGGGTAAACTTCTTCTAAATATAACCTTCATAATCCTTAAAACCACCATCGTAGTTAGTACATAAGCGTATCACCCAAACTAGTAGTAAGACGCGTGGCTAAAAAAAATAACCACATGGGATATGTTAGTAAAATCTTTGATTATAATGAAATGCAAAGATATCTATTATACAAGAGACCCGACGTTAGTGACACATTCAGCCACCAGGTGCTGTAGTTTGTACGTGAGTGTGAGCAGATAACTGGAACCTGTGTAATCTGTTATTTTCTTTTAACTCCCGATGTGAGCCGCCTCGGTGGCGTAGTTGGCTAACACGCTAGTCATGTTGAGCTGCTCGACTGCTGAGGACGGGGAAATCGAGGTTCGAATCTCGGTCGGGTGAACTAGGGGTGGTTTTTCCTAAATGGTTTTCTACTCTCCCTCCACGCAAATGCGGGTTCACTTCCTCTAATTCAACCTTACCAATTCCTAATCCATTAGCGTAATTAGTACTTAAAGCGTATAACCCGAACGGGTAGTAAGACGCGGTGCTAAATAATAAAACAATAAAAAAAATCGTGATGTGGAACATAAGACCGCGACAAAGCTTACTACTCCGGCTGTTCCACGTCAACAGTTTCTGTGATATGTTAATTTCATGTGAAGGAGGTTATCAGCTCCCCCAACCCATGAATTTCTACGAGTGAGCGAGAAAGAGCATACACATTTTCTCTCAGCAAAGGTATTTTCACATAGGCCTACTTTCCAGGGTCCGTTTTCATGACGAAATCGACTTGGGACCGGGACTTCCTTCCCCTTTGACGGAAGTTGTACTACGGATTTTAATATCGTTCAGTAAGGTGTCAGACTTCTGTGCTGGCGGCCGGGGTTCAATCCTCGGTCCCAGCACAGATTTATCTGATTACCAAACCCTTCCTTCACCTCTGACAAGACGTGTATTAATCACAACTTGTGAATGTGGAGAATGCCAGGCCTCCACCGTGGTTCGGATCCCACGTTAAATTGTAGGTCCTCCATTTCAGCTCACAATCACCCTACCATTACACATTAGCGAAGTGCTTATAACCCTAACGGGTAGTAAGACGCGGTGCTAACAATAATAATAATAATATCGTTCAGTAAAAAAAATCCATTGACCTCAGCTGGGTTTGAACCCACAAGGCGAGCACTTTACCACAATACCGCCGAGGTTGACACGTTAATCTTAGTTCAGCTGAATAGGTTCAGAATGGTATCTGCGCATGAGTGAACTGATACAAAGAGGTTGCATTGCGCAAACAGTAGAGAGGTGTTTCCAAATATCAATGAGTGTGTGTGTGTGTGTGTGTGTGTGTGTGTGTGTGTGTGTGTGTGTGTGTG
>CABFOV010001136.1:90301-102946 GCA_902141375.1 Timema poppense
TGTGTGTGTGTGTGTGTGTGTGTGTGTGTGTGTGTGTGTGTGTGTGTGTGTGTGTGTGTGTGACGCCCTATAATGACTCTCTTCCAGCCAAGCATTGTTTCAGCTTCGGAACGAATGCCATTGATTTATCTATCTCCTCGGATTCAATAAAGGGAGGCATAGTTCCACACGAATTGTTCCACCCCTTCACCCTTCCGATAGTAAATCAGGCTGGCAATGTAATAGTAGCCATTTTATGATACATTGATGAAGGCGAAATGGCCTGACTGACTTAAGGTGGGGTTGTAGGAATAGCGAGTTATGTTTTTTTTTTTTTGCAGTTTTCGTAGCATAACATTCTTCTTGCCAAAATAAATTAAATATTTCACCAGTCGAAACATTGTTTAATTTTATTCACATGGTGATATCAACGTTTGTTGGATATCTGTCAAGGGTATTCCGGAATTTAATGACATTTTATCCTAATTTAAAAAGTTTCTCATCTAATAATTCAACAACTGTTGATATCAACAAGTGAATAAAATTAATATTTTACGTTTCTACTGGAACAATATTTTATTTATTTCAACAACAAAAAAAGTTTTGTTTGAAGAACTCGAAAAAACACTGCACTTAACCCGCGCTCCCTACATCCGCACCTTAACGACCGTTACTTTTCCATGTTTTAGCGTCCTATTAACTGGTCCTGGATATCCATATAGTTTTAGCACTGCGTCGTACTAACCCTTCAAATTTTTTTCGTTTATTTAACTTACTACCAATGTATCAGGAAAAAGTTAGGTTGAATTTAGGAGAAGTGTACAGGAATTTGTGTGGAGGAAGAATGGGAAACCATTTAGAAAAAAAAACAGTACCTCCGACCAGGATCTGAACCCCGATCTTTTCGTAATCAGCATTCCAATCTTTTGCAAGAGTGTTACCATAGACTATTCAAATATTTATAATAAGGGAGGGAAATGATTAGGAAGATAGGATTTTTAAATATAATATGTACATCTGTATTTCCTTGTTGGTATATTGGGTGATCAATTTTTAAGGAAGAAAAAAACTTCGTATCACTCGGACAGGGATTTGAAATCCCGACCTCCCTGTCACTGTCAAATTGGACAAGACGAGAATGACACCCTCGACCCCACAACCACCGGTTCGGGTTTCCAGTTTATGTCTTGAAGTGGTTTATTTAATTATTAGCTAGTTTCTTGGAACTAGTTCCACTAGCTACAATCTGTAAATAGATTTTTTCTAAATAGTGCCTTGAATTAGAACTAGTTACTGTCTTCTAGTTCCTGTATTGAAATAGATGTACACGTTACTGTATTTAAACAGTTCATATAGCTACCATCTTGAAATAGTTCCACATTTTACTGTATTTAAATAGTTCATATAGCTACCGTCTTGAAATAGTTCCACACTTTACTGTATTTAAACAGTTCATATAGCTACCATCTTGAAATAGTTCCACATTTTACTGTATTTAAATAGTTCATATAGCTACCGTCTTGAAATAGTTCCACACTTTACTGTATTTAAACAGTTCATATAGCTACCATCTTGAAATAGTTCCACATTTTACTGTATTTAAATAGTTCATATAGCTACCATCTTGAAATAGTTCCACACTTTACTGTATTTAAACAGTTCATATAGCTACCATCTTGAAATAGTTCCACATTTTACTGTATTTAAATAGTTCATGTAGCTACCATCTTGAAATAGTTCCACACTTTACTGTATCTAAATAGTTCTTATAGCTATCGTCTTAAAATAATTCCACACTTTTTTTTTATCTAAATAGTTCTTATAGCTATTTTCTTGAAATAGTTCTACACTTCACTGTATTTAAATAGTTCTTATAGCTACCGTATTGAAATAGTTCCACACTTTACTGTATATAAACAGTTCTTATAGCCACTGTCTTGAAGTAGATCCACACTATACGGTATTTAAATATTTCTTGCAGTTCCAATCTTGAAGTAGTTCCGCTAGTAACTGTCTGAAATACTCTATAGCTAATTACTGTTTTACCATCTGAGGCGTCACTTTCGCAATATACTAGACTGACAATGACGGGAGATCGAGGTTCGATCCCAGTCGGGTGTAATGAGGGTAGCTTTCCTGAATGGTTTTCCACTCTTACTCCATGCAAATTAGGTTACACTTCCTATAAATTCAACCCACCTAATCCTTAAAACATTAAGAGTACTTAGTACATAGGCGTATAACCTAAACGGGTAGTAAAACGCGGTGCGTTCGTAAAAGGTTAGTCCACTTTTCGAGCAAAGGGAAAGCTATGTTCTCATATGAAATCCAAAGATAACACTCAACAGAGTTTATTCTCTCTTCTACATCGGACTAGTGGCGCTATTAGTGGAGGCTACACGCACTCTACAGTACGTCACACGCGTGAACAGAAGCTATGTACAGGTGCACGCATAAAATTAAAAGCCTTATTTTCTAATTTGCATAAATTTTGCTTTTTTAATTTCTCACAACACCTCGGAGAGAAAGTATCGTGATCACAAAAAAAATAATCGAATTTAAGATTTTGATAAATATCGACGTTTCATGACCCCCTGAAACAACAACAAAAAATGTTTTCGCAATCACGTTTGTCCGTCTGTCTGTACCTCGGGCTAGAGCCGAAACAATTTTACAGATTGGGCTGAAACTTGGTATCTTGGGTTCTCATAAGGTCTCCCTGGGGGCCTTATGAAATTATATGTCTAACCATAATATTAAGGGTAGTTTGCAAAAGAGCAGCAAAATAGAAAAAAAATATTTTTTTCTCAAAATTTGCTCTAACGATTTTGATTAAATTTTATATCGAGACACTGTTTATAACTATAAACAAAATGGCAATCCTCATTTTCTTATGAAAATAACTTTAAGAGTACTTTACATTAGGGAAATTTTCCAATTTTGATAATTTCCTCGCAACTATTTGAAATACAAAATAGCTTACCATTTTAAAATTGTAGTACATAATATTAAAGATAAAAATCTTTTATTGAAATATATTTTTATAAAACTAATAACTTCTTAGCTATGAGCAAATATATCTACTTTTATTTCATGTCTTTGAAAATTAATTTGATTCTTATGCTCTTTGGTGGACAAAGATGTTTCTCTTTGTTCAATTTTTCTGTAACAGTGTTCCTAGTTCCTAATGCCATAGAGTAAGTAACAGTGAATATTATTTCATTTTTGATATTTGGTGTAGTGTTTCTGCAACAATGTGTAGACCTAGTATTTCACTTCGCAAATCTTACGGATTTTATTAAATTTCTATTTTAAGATAAAAGCGAAATAAAGTCAGCGCGTTGCACCGTATTATTTTTTTTTTCCACAGAACCTGACATCTGTTTTCGGTCTTTATGACAAATTATTTAACCTATGGGATTGGATTGAGGAAATATAATAAACTAATACAAACCAACATTCACCCATACGGGTGGGCACACGTATAAAGGAGCTGGTCTCGAGCATTCCTGTTCATTGGTGACAGGAAGGTCAAAGTCTAATCTCTGTTGGGTGTAATGAGGTGTTTAATTTACTAAATGTTTTTCTACTAACTTTCTGCACATTAATACGGATACATTTCTTCTAAATTCTCCCTTCCGTATCACTAGAACGTTAGTGTAAATATTAGAATAGATGGACGGGTGGTAGGAGGAACTGATAGGTGACTTACGGGAAATTAATTGAATCCCTTGTACCCACACCGATGGTCACGTTGTCCATGGTGTCATATTTGATGTATTTCACAAGGTTTAAAATAATGTTTTTTCCACTCTATTGGGCTCAATGACACAACAACGTGCATTTGTAGAATACAATAACATATCTCAGTGGCGTGAGCCCATGATCGAGCCATACGGACCGAGCAACCACCGCACTAACATTTGCGGTTAGAGGGTGTCATCTGGTCGGCACAGAGAAGGCTCAGGCCGCTTATCTCAGTTTTCTAGACCAGAGCCGCTACCTTTTTTAATTCAAGTAGTTCCTCATTCTTCCTCACGACACACTGTTTCACAGAAAAATTCTGGAATTACAGAAGAACGAACTCGGGACCTCTGGATATGTAGCCAGGAAGTCAGACAAGTATACCACAATGGCTGTCAGTAGAATATAATACTGTTTATAATATGACATTTAAATATATAATACGAGTCTTTAAAACAAGAGGAAATCCTATGCAAAATATTTTAATAACGTGATACTCGGTAAATTTTTCAGATTGAACTATATTGTTTACATTTAGTAGTAATTAACTTGTATATAGTACAATTAAAAACAATTATGAGGGGTCGATTTTTATTATTTCCTTGTAGATAAAAATATATATTTAAAATATCTATTGAAAATGATACGTTTGGTGCTGAAATTAACTGTCGCTGTTTTAATCAACTAAAACAAAACGAAACTTTTGCACACAGCTATACATAGGTGTGAAACGGAATATATGTATGTGTGTATGTATGGATGCGTGCGCACGCACTCTGTTGAGGTTCATACCCATAAAGCCGTGTTAATTATGGTAAGAGCTCACTCGTAATCATAACTAATAGGGAGTGGAAAATCTTACCGAGTTCATCACACATTATAAGAGCGAATATTTACATGATTATACGTAGGAGGCTCTTAACTATGAAATTAGTGGAATAACCTTATTAAGAAACACCATAAAAAGTGGTAGCCCCCATTTAAGTTAATTAATTATTTCATAGCTCCAAAACTAAATTAGTTAGAATATAAACTAGTAGCTCTGCGAATATTAGACCTCGCTCCCTCCATGTTCTGATAGTTACTCTGCAGGCTTACTGTGGATTCACACGTACGCCGAAAAAAACAAACTCAGAACAGAAACGTGGTCACGTGATGAGATCTAATCCAATCACAGCTCGAGCTGCTCTGCTGAAGTTCAACTAAATCTTGATTCACACGTTCACCGTTAAATAGAAAGCAGAATCTACCTCAGTGGCGCATCAATTCATACGCTGTGCGTTGACCCATGATGCATCGCAATACAAACTTAAAACAGCTGACTAACAACATATTTTATTCTCTAGTAGATAAATATATATTTTAGATCATTCTCCTGATGGATATTTTCAAATTATATCGCTGTTTCGTGGCACAATCCAGTACATCGATACTCGCGCTTTACATTAACGGGTTATTTCGAATCTCCTCATAACAACCAACGAAGCTGTCTGCTTTCTTCTAGCTCTACAGCGCATGCGCACTGACTTGAGATGGTTGGTTCTGAGATTTGATTGGTTTTCACGTGCCTAAGATCTCGGATATCAAAATATTGAAGTGGGTGTAAATATATAATATGTTAGTGTTTTTACTTTTATTTGTGCCCTATTTTTTCCCTAATCTTCTATCCTTCTATTTAAGTATAACCCAAATGTAAGGAAGTGAATCTTTTTTCAAAAATAAAATCTGACGTTACTACTATTGAGGCAATATTTAATTTATTTTTCCGAAAAAGAAAATATATTTTTCTATGTAAACTGAAAAAAAAAAAATACTGAACATTTTCGCGTATCCTTCCATCTTACCTTAAGACTTATGATCGACCGCAATAATCATACGAAATGACAATGATAGAAAGTCCAAGGGTTCTTCAGCACGCGGTAGCATTTTTTGCGGCCCACTATCTCACGAGAATTATAAAATAATTTCAAGAGAAAAATTACATATATTTATACTATATAATCAACTAATACAATTAATATGTATCTTTTTCTTCGTATTTTACGCTATTCCATAAACGATTTTTGTTGGGGTTTTTTTTCCATGAAGAAAATTAATATGCTTCTATAAAAATTTGTACTTTGAACCGGCAAATGACAAATCTGGTAGACAAGACAAATCGCGCTATCTCCTGTTATGAAACAACAACAACAACGCTTACTTTACTATAAATCTGAAATTTCACCTTTCGGAGATAGGCCTAATCCGTGTTGTGAGTTTAAGAATGAGCTAATACGAGTTTTTTTTTTTCTAAACATATCTTCAATCCAAATATTGTCGGTAAAGTATTGCGGCCCGTGAGCCAACAAGAGACAGAAATTTGGTCCTCGGACATAAAAAACGTTGAAGACCCCCTAGACTAGATTTTTGAAAATTTAGTTGCTTGTATTATAAGAGCGCTTCGATGTCAATATTTCCCGCCATCCCCTTTTATTCTCCTATCCGGGGGTTATCTCCTCCCCCAAGGGATGTTGAGGGGGTCGTCACGATCCACTCGGGTCTCTTGGAGAAGGGTTTATTTCCCCGCGCGGAGGTGGACGGAGGTATGTACACCGAGCTAATTGTGAGAAGCTTCCATTATATTAGACAAATGTTTGCTCAACTTGAATATGGAGAAATGGACATGGTAGAAGGGAAAAGTGAAAAAGATATGTTTTAGATTTAGTAAAAACTGGTATATATTAATATTTTGTCATATAAATTATTCAGAAAATAAGAATTGTAAAGTAAATGCAAATAGCCCCTGTCGGGTAGAAGAAATATGTGAAGTTTACGCACGCCTATGTGAACAATAATTATTTGAAATCGTTTACTCACTATTTAAAGCTTATAATTTCTTACTTGTTAATACTGTGCAATACATTTTTAAATGTCGAATTACCTTAATGGGCATAAGGGAGTAAGGTTTTTTTAACACTATAGTTTTATTAAACATATTTTATTATTAAATATAATTTTACAAAAAGCTTAATTTTTTTTTCTCGTAACTCCATGAGGCGTGTGTAAAAGTGAGCTTGTTTCCGGTTCCTGTTGATGACATTTTCGTCCACGTCGATGCGTGTAATTACACGCGTGCAGAGTTTGTAATGATATTGATTTGGATTAATATAAATTATGTAAAAAGTCATGGATGAAGGTAATTTTTCTTTAAAGTAATATATGTAGAGTATCCTTTTAAGATTCATCCATGAAGAAACATGCGCTTCTCAGAAACAATGTGAAAAGGATTTCACCAATAAAATATATTTTTTATACCATCTTTCTTGTTAAAATAGCTACTGCGTCAATTCTTGTTAAAAGCAACAACTTCATAGAATTTTTTCAAAAGACGCCATTTCTATACACCAATAAGAAGCTAGCCTTCACAAAACCTGTCACCAGGACTCTTTCAATTGGTTAGTTTTTACATTGTTGAAAAGGGGAGAGAAATGCAAGGGGTATGTTATATATAAACTATTGTGCGTATGTTTAAGGCATCTCCGGGATCCAAATATCTACACCTACACCGAGATCCCGCTCACGCTCAAGTCAGTTTAACACAGTATAATATAAATCACATTAATATCACAAGTGTGTAGTGATATAAAACATTTAATTAAAATATGTACAAGTAATTAACAGGTGTAATTTAAATAAACCATGTGTGAAATAACAGCCATCAACAGTTCTCTTTCTTCAATTTTATTAATATACCGATTTAATTAGTGCTCGAATACGGAGCAATAGACAGCTGATTAAACGGTATTTTTTCCGTACAGTGATGATAGGCGCTTGATCACGGAGCTATAGATAACCTGTACATCATCACAGCATTCTTATATCAGGGAATTAATCCGTAGTGATTCAATCGACGCCCAAAGCGGGGTGATTGATTCCATATTATTACAATTGACGCCCAAAGCGAGGCGTGATTGATCACATAGTGTTACAATTGACGCCCAAAGCGTGGCGTGATTAATCACATAGTGTTACGATTGACGCCCAAAGAACGGCGTGATTAATCTATAGTATTACAGGTTCAACAAACTTAAGTTTGTTTTGAAATTCTGTTTTGACTCCTAGCATCGCCGAAATCCCCACTTCACATTTGTACAAAGATATGAAAGGGAGCAGAAACAAGATAACCATACAAACTCGAGAAGAAAGAATTGTATACTGTTGAAAAGGCAACCAAAAATTGCATCAATATTTTTGAGGTTGAAATTGACTTTTTGTGTGTATGTAACTTTGCCTACCTGTGACTGTAGGTCAAAATAGGATCTCCCACGAAATAAATTAACTTTTTATTAAGCTAGTTTTAAAGATATAACGTTGAAACAAAAACAACAATTCTGAAATAATTCTAAAAATTGCTCTATATTGTCATAAAAATATTATTTCTATCTTGAAGTAGTTTTTTTTGTAAACGTATTTTTTTTATAAATCCTCTACAACTTGGGTTATTTGCCTTGGTTACAAAAATGTTCTGTAGGAGTCTTCCTGCCAGTATGCAGATTAAAATAAGTCCGTCAAAACATTAGTTTATCTAGAATACCAAATAAGAAAAAGGTAATTTTAAAAAGCAAGTCAATGTTTTCAAGGCGCTACTAGTATAGTAACTGTAATCTCGTCAGATGAAGGGGTTAAGGCGATTGGCCCTTTTCATTTGGCGTGGAAATGCAGAGCCATGGGAACAAACTGTTATCTTAATGAACTTTTATTGTATTGCAATTTTCTTTTCAGAAACAATTTGTTCAAGAATTGAATTATGTTGATTAAGTTATACTTTTTGTAGACACACACCTCCTCTATAATTTTAACAGTAATCAAATATCGATCAAATTAACTTTTTTCAATAGAAAACTGCCAGCTTCATAACAAAAAATAAAAAAAATGTAACAATTAATAAACATCGATACATTACCTTAGAAGGGGGTGTTGAAAATATTAACATAAACATTCCACTCGTTCTCGAGAAAACTGGTATTTCCAAACGTATGATTTTCCCTCAGGATCTGTCCAGTTGCTAGCACCATCTACGGTTCAGTGATCCATCTGTTCTTGTTTGCGCAGAAGAATACTTTGGTCGGTTGTGAAGCCACGCCACACCTTTCACCCTCCTGCCCACCATCCCTCAAAATAGGTTTTAGACTTGCGCTCGACAGGGTCAAGGGCCTCAAGTGTTGTTAATTGATAAAAAAGAGGCCTCAGTGGATGGTGAGCTAATCTTTTTCTTCCCTTTTTATATATTTTATTCATTGGTGTATATAAGTGTGTTTCTGTTTAGAGCGCTTAGGTGCGCTAAGTTAAGATGCAGCCCACTCCGCAAAACAGTTTCAAGTAGGCAACGTCGTTAACGAGGCGTCTTCGGACAGGTCGATGAGTTCTTCGTCAGCCTATTTCAATATCACGGTCGTCATGAAGCGTTTTTGCATTACAATTCTTTTGTGCGATATTTTTACATCTCTTGAAAGAAAGTAACAATCAATATATAATTTTTCAACACGTTACACAATCCTCACTTTTAAAAAAACAACGCGATCCACCAAAAATAGGCTTGTGACTCATAGTTTGGGAACCACTGTACTAGACAGAAGTTTGTGAGGGGAAAAAACAAGAAAAAAGAGAAGTATAAAAGATGGACTAAAGGTAGGATGGAAAAGGTTGGGTAAAGAGTCCATACAAGCGAAGTAAAAGGTAAATAGGACGTCAGAAAGGGTGAGAATGGAAACTGGAGTGATTTTCTGAGATATGAACTTTATTGTGAACTTTGAAGACTTTTTTTTAATCCCCCTACCCCACCCCCGTATACCGACCTCTCTTGCTTTGCTGAATCGTGTTTGAAATACAGATTCTACTCTTTTTCTATTTTCAAATGGTTTGAGGACACAAAAGAAGTGAAAAATGAAACACGAAAATAACCTTATCTTTCAAAGAAAAACTAAAAATAACAGAATTAATATCAAATTTCTAGCTATAGTATCTATACATTACTTTAATAAACTTAATGTTTAAGTTTTAAATAAATGTTCAGACAAAATTCGTACGTAATTGCTTAATGCATTCTATTTTAATTTGAAACAATATTTAAAAAAATATATCAGCTATCGGAAAAATACCTTTGAATAATTTTTCCTGATAAAAAAATAACACATTTTATTTGGATCATCAAATGAAACATTCTTAAGGTATACATTTGAAATACAAACATTGCTACAACCATTTATTTGACGTTTCAAAAGTCGTAAGAATGGACTTGAAAGAGATAGGATTTGATGAAGTGGACTGGATGGAACTAGTTCACGATGTGGAAATGGCGTGCTCCTGTAAGTTCTGCAACGAGCTCTTGACATACTAATGCTATAAAGTAAGTAAATAAGTAGATAAGTAAAAGTAAGTAATTAGTAAACTAGCCAAAAATTAGTTAAAAACAAACAAAAAATATATATTTCTTACTTATCATGTAAAATATATATTATAATAATAATTAGCACCACGTCTTACTACCCGTTTGGGTTATACGCTTTAAGTACTAATTACGCTAATGGATTAGGAATTGGGAAGGTTGAATTAGAAGAAATTAACCCGCATTTGCGTGGAGGGAGAGTGGAAAATCATTCAGGAAAAACCACCCCCAGTTCACCCGACAGAGATTCGAACCTCGATCTCCCCGTCCTCAGCAGTCGAGCTCAACACGACAATCACGTTAGCCAACTATGCCACCGAGGCGGGTATAATGTAAAACACTCCTCAGATGTGAGCAAAATTGTTGAGGCCATTTTAGAATAGAAATACATTAAGTTTTCAAAAAATCAGTCATCAGCAAACAATCCTTAGTTTTTTTTTGTTTGTTTTTTGCAATGCCTTTTACCACCCATTCGGGCTATACGCCTTACCCTTTGTTAAAGGATAAAAATAAAAATGACTATTTCAGATTTACATCTAAATATAAAGTTAGAACAGAATTCATCAAATCAACAAAATGTTTTTTTTCCTCCAACCCCTTACCTCCCCTATCACCGGTAAATCAGATTAAAATGAGCTCGAGATTTAGGCTTTGTTCCCGCCAGCGCGGCTTTGAATCAATTGATTATATCACCGCCCCCCCCCAAACCGTGGATTTAACAGTTTTATAGGGGAGGACCCGCTTCAGTGGCTGAATGGTCTAAGGCGTCACTCTCGTGTTAGACTGGACAGCGGATGACGACGGGGATTGTGGCTCAAATCTCGGTCGCTTCTACTGAGGGTGTTTTTCCCTATGCAAATGCGGGTATATTACCTCTATAACGCTTCCTTATCCCTACACTATTGGAGTATCCATTATATATGCTATTAACCTGAACATGTAGTGTGACGAGATGATAAAAGAGAAGAAAGGGGAAGCCCCGGATGTCACCGATGATTTTTTTTTTTAAACACACGTTGTTGGTCGCGTGGTCTAACGCGCTACTCTCGCAATAGACTAGATTGCCGATGACGGGTGGATCGAGGTTTGAATCTCGGTTGGATGTACTGAGGGGGTTTTTTCCAAAAAAGTTTTTCCACCCTCCCTCTACACAAATGCGGGTACACTTCATATAATTATAAACTCCCTAGTACCTAAAACCATTAGCGTGTAGCCTGAACGGTTAGTAAGACGCGGTGCTAAGAAAAAATAAATATTTTATATTTGGCTATCGTTTGAAGTTGGCGAGAACCCATAGGCTAAAAGTAGCTCTTAAGGCATTTCCCCTTATTTTCTATTGCAGGCTTCAAGTTGCACGAGCACACACTTTCCGGGAGGTTGATTCTGTAGTGCACTTCAATATGACGGGGATTCCTTACAAGGAAAAAAAACCACTTTTTTTTCTTTCAAGGGAAGGCCAAAAAAGAGATTTCTTCAGATTTCTCATCTGTTCAAAGTGGCGTTTTTCAGGGGTGCATGGGTAGCATTTCAAGTGTGCGTTTGACAGTTTACCTCCCCCCCGTTCTCCCTCTTTTTACCGCCACTCTCCCCTCCCCCTAAACCAGCTCCTCCTCGTAGCCCTTTCAATCATCTACTTTACTGGGTGTCTCATACAGATCACTCTGGTAGTATTGATCATCAATCATAACGGATGGTCTATGGAAGCGAGGTATTAAACAACGATGATTTATGAATATATAGACGTGTTTAAAAAAAAATTATGATTAATTCTCTTGAAAAAAAACCCCATCCTAAAATCATGTTTTTATAAAAATTTAGTGTGCATAGGGACCAAATAAATGAAGTGGTGTTCTAACCAACTGTAGCCATTTCAATTTGAATCCCACGATATTAGTATATTAAAAAAATCTTCTTTTGGGTGCACAGTGGAGTTTTTTTTAATAAAGAGTTGCATGATCTGCCCCTACGCGAAATCTGATACGTTTAGTCTAAGTTCTACCTTTCTCATCTCTACCCCATTAGTGTAACTACATCTACAGTAGCCCCGTGGCTACTTTGGTGCTGACCGACAGCTCACAGCTGACTTCTGACAGTCAACATTTAGGTATATACCTAAATTTTGACCGTCAGAAGTGACAGCTGCTAAACACATGTTTTTGCAGATCATATGGCTCGGCATAGGGATACATAATTTGGTCTGGTAACTTTTCAAAGCTTTTATCTGTCAGGTGTGAGCTGTCAGTCAGAACCAAAGAAGCCACGGGGCTGTAACACCTCTGTGGTCAGAGCTCCTGACTACAGATCCAAATGTCCCGGGTTGGATCCCCAGTGCTTCCAAAGTCTTTTTGTAAAGCAATGGGTGACCTGGTGGTCTAGGGGTAAGGTGTCAGACTTCTGTGCTGGTGGCCGGGGTTCAATCCTCGGTCCCGGTACAGATTTATCTGATTACCAAACCCTTCCTTCACCTCTGACAATACATCTTGTGAATGTGGGGAATG
>CABFOV010001136.1:103072-121452 GCA_902141375.1 Timema poppense
CCGGGGTTCAATCCTCGGTCCCGGCACAGATTTATCTGATTACCAAACCCTTCCTTCACCTCTGACAAGACATCTTGTGAATGTGGGGAATGCCAGGCCTCCACCGTGGTTCGGATTCCACGTTAAACTGTAGGTCCTCCATTTCATCTCACAATCACCCTACCATTACACATTAGCGTAAGTGCGTATAACCCGAACGGGTAGTAAGACGCGGTGCTAATAATAATAATAATGTAAAGAAATGAGTCTGTGACGGGGCCTCATGAGCTACCTGAATAAATATATAGCAGCTCCAGTCTATAAAACTGAGATAAATGGCCTAAAGGTACGTCGAGGTGATCAAACGACACCTTCTATACGAAAATATTAGTTTTAACATCGCTAAAAGCGGCGGCCGCTCGTTCAGTGTAGTTTGATCTGGGGTTCACACAATGGAGTTTTTAATATAAATAGTACGGATGGGTAGTAAGACTCAGTGTACACACACAAACTACTATGGCAAAATTTGAATAATATTTTTATGCCTCATCAAGAAATTGAATGACTATTTATTTGTATTATTTGAACAAACTTTTATGCTTTTATTTTTTCAACCTCTCTTAATGCCCGTTCAGGTTATACGCTTATAAATTAGTCTCCTTATTGTGGTAGAACTGAGGAAGGTAGAATTTAGTGGAAATGTTTTCGAATTTGCTTATAAAGATAGTGGGAAACCATTTAGTAAACACTACCCTCATTTGTCTGGGATTAAAGCACTGACCTACCCATTACCAATTAAAATAGACTGAATAAGCATAAAATTTAGATCACGTGCCTATCGATGCGAGTTTTTTTTAATGCTTCGACTTCCGTTGTTTTTATATAAATGGCTGAAAACTTTAAAAAAAATATTGAATTTGTTTTATAAAAGTACAATAGTAGGTCACAAGATAGCTTGCACCATCTGTAGTGAAGAGAGATTGGACCCACAATAGTCGAAAGGGAAAATAAGACCTACCACGTCTCTGTAGAATTAGATAGAGCGGAAGTAAAAGGGAGGTGGTTAGGAGAAGGAGAAACGGATATGGACACAGATATGAGAAGCATCCAAAAGATAAGTTGAAAAAAAAACTTCCTACTAAATCGGTAAAAAAAAAAAGGAACAATCCTTGGAAAGATTGTCGAAAATAGTCGATAACATCCCGCATCAAAACTAATGGTATTAAACTTCCCTTCCATTACTTTCATTCTTTTATAATTTTTACTATACAAAAAACATTTTTTTTAGCGAGATGTTTCTAAAAAAAATCAATTTCTATTAGAGTCGTTTTTATGGCAAATACATGCATGCATAACAAAGTTTAAAGGAAATAAAGTTGAAAACAACAAAAACGTAAGCCTAGTAATGATATTCAATTCCAAATCTTTCGTTCCATATAATTCCTACCTTTATTCCCCTATTTCTCTTCCCCTTTCTCTATTTTACACCTTTTCTCCGCTGTATACATTTATATTTTCCCTTTATTTCCAATTTCATTTTTCATAACCACTTTTAGATTTTCCTGTCTTTATCTTTCTCCCTTTACTCTTTCCTCTCTCCATTTATTTAATTTAATCCAATATTTTATATTCCCTTAGTTCCCTTTTTCATATCATCTCATCTCCCTCTTTTATATATTTTTATCTCTCTTCTAACTTACACTTTCTCTCCCTCCAATATTCCTTCTTTCTCTCTCTCATTCACTTTTATCTAGTTATCATTTTTCCTTTCTATCTATGTTTTGATCTTTCATTCCCTTCTCCATTTTTTTCTCACCTCTTTGTCGACACATTCATTTCTTTTCTCTCTTTTTATCCTTCTCTATCCTCCTCTAGTTCATTCTTACTTTATTTTATCTCCCTTTTTATTTTATCAATTCATTTATTTCCCTTACTTTTTATTCATCTTTTAATTTGTCTCTGCATTTCTCTTATTCTCTATTTATACTTCTTTTGCGTTCTTTCTCTCTTTCCTTATAGATATATTTTGTTATACAACATTTGGTGATCCTTCTCCGGTGCGCACGGGCGAGATTTACCCCTTCACCCCCTTCATCAGCAATCCAGTCTGTTGCTAATTTTACCCCTTAGACGGTGTGATCGCCAGTACACATAGTCGTAAGGGGGCAGGGAGAAACTAAAAAAAAAATCATGTTAGGCTTTAACTATAATATAAAAAAAAATTCAGCACCTCCTTTTAGTACCTGTCCGGGTTATACGCCTATATAGCCCATTAATGGTTTTAGGGATTAGGAAGGTAATATTTGGAGGAAGTGTATCCACATTTTTCTTGGAGGGAGAGTGTAAACCCCATTTTGGAAAAAAAAACCACCCTCAGTACACCCGACCGAGATTCGTACCTCGATCTCCCCGTCATCGTCAATCTAGTCTACTGCGAGAGTAGCGCGTTAGACCACGCGGTCACCGAGGTGGGATTCAATCAAATTAAACAAAAGCTCATACATTCATGTGCTGACAAACGTTGCACTTATATTGCGAGTGCATTTAACCATTTTGTAGGAGTTGATCTCTGGCGTGTGAGGAATAAAAATCTGACACTCCAAAGTCATTTACTAGTTTCCCGCCAAATAGCTATCCGTTTCCGATGTTCATAATCTCAAATGGTGTATTTATACCAGGGTGTCGAACCGGAAACGATACCAGAACCGATAACCGAAACTATCAGTTATTTTTAAGGAGCCAGAAACTCTAAAAATAAATTGCGTCAGTAACCAGACCCACGATTTTGAATCTATATATTATTATGTTGATAAAGGTTATTTTTGGTTATTAAATATTTTAAAAAAAAATTGCAATGTATGCCCTTATTTTCTAACTCAACCCTAGTTTGAAATATTCTATTTTTACTTCTCTATCAAGGATATTTTGCCAAAGTTGGATGTATTTATTTGTATTTTCTTTTATAATTAATTTTGAATTATTTTGATATAATTTTCGAATGTATAAATATTTACGAGTCTTATAACTGTAGTGTAACTATTTAATAAGAATTTGAAGCGTATAACCCGAATGGGTAGTAAAACGCGGTGCTAAATATTATTAATAAGAATTTAAAAGAACCGGAACCAGAACTGCAACCTAATTAAGAACCAAAAGGAAGCAAATCTTTTATTTTTCTTTAACTGGATTTTTCTTTTACTGGATGAACCGGAACATGAAACAGAACAGATAGATATTTAGGTTCAACTACCTGATTTCTACCGCGTTTATAATAGGCTGCATTATTTGTTGTATCATCAAAGAGCCTGCAGGCTGCAAAGAATCATGGACCAGACCCACACCCTATAAGCTAAAATGGCCGCGTTCATTAAAAGAACTTGAGTCCTTCAACACAAGGATCGCTAGGTGCAATCCCAAGTGACAACATCGCTGTCAAGAAGACATTTTAAAAAAAAGAGTTCACTTCTAGTGTTAATAAACTGGATTTCACAAAGCTATGTTCAGGTAGCAACCATACACCTTTACATAAACCAACCCCTCAAACGAGCTTACTCAAAATATAAATTAGAATGAAAACTTAGAATGTAATGGTCATTTTTTGTTGTTCACGCGATTGATCCGTAAATTGTTTAGTTGTAAGCAATACCGTTGAGTAGTTACTTGTCTTAAAAGGTTTGCCCATTGAAAGGGAATAAGGGGGTGAGTAAAAGCCGGAGGGGGGAGGGATTGCTGATAACTGAACAACTGTGTTCAGACCACCCCTCTTGGAAACTTTCTCTCCAGCTTGTAGCCTTTGGGGTGGGCACTCTTATAGGACTAGCTGATCCCGTAAACTAGTTAGGGACACTATCGCTAGGAGTATCTTGTAATGACGTAACCGAGGACTGCGCATGCGTGGATGTGAAGTCCATAGAAAAGAAAGTGTTAAGTCCATGTAAAATTCACCATTACTGTTTTGTTATTAATTTGTCTTTTATTTTAAAGATTTTAAAGATCTAGATTTTGCATTTTATAACGTGGTTTATTTATAAAATAATGGATTTAGATACATTTGATTGAATTTGATATAAGAATTGATTAGTTAACATTCGGCAATAGAAAATTCGGTGTGTTTTAAGTGTAAGCGTATAACCCGAACGGGTAGTAAGACGTGGTGCTAAATATAATAATAATAATTTAAGTGTAACGTACACACTTCAAATCTTTTAGGTTGTGGCACTAACGCCGCGAGCGCTAGCGATTTATTTAAAATAAAATGAGGTATTCGGTGTGTTTTAAGTGTAAGCGTATAACCCGAACGGGTAGTAAGACGCGGTGCTAAATATAATAATAATAATTTAAGTGTAACGTACACACCTCAAATCTTTTAGGTTGTGGCACTAACGCCGCGAGCATTAGCGATTTATTTAAAATAAAATGAGATATTTTACTTACTAGCTGAGTTTGATTTTGTCATCGATAAACGTCAGGGTTCTAATAAACTGTCGTTTGTTAAATAATCACTTTTGGGATACGTCATCGTGAGAATGTGTTGTTTTTATAAATAACGCACGTTTGAAAGTTTGCGCATGCGCTAATCAGTGATCGGGTATTTTTGGTGGTTTTTCTGTAGAAACGTTGGAAAAGTTGAAATTACCTCTCTCTACACCAGAAGTGCGGGCTACACTGGCCACGCGGACTTGTGATTGGATTAGATCTGTCACGTGACCAAATATCAGCACTGCTCTCGTTTTACAGCGAACGTGTAGATTCACAGTAACTGGAGCTTCAATGTCTTTGAAGGGCCCGCAAGTTTGTCGTGGCTCATGACAGATATAGAGGATGGGTGCCAGATATAAGTTTCGCAGAGACGTGAGAAATGTCGCGAGTGGAAAAGGACAATGAACACTTGTCGGTGAAATTTCCCAACCAATGAGGTTAGAAAGATATGCGTGCAGACTAGGATAAAAGGAGCAAGGGGGGGAAACTTGCGGTTCCATATAGTATTTTAAGGACAAGAAGGAGTCTTTGGTCTGGAAACAGGATAACGGAGACTTCGTCAACTTCTCCCTAGAATTTCCCTTTAGAGGGAGCTTATTTGCGTGGAAATAGAACAAGGGTTCGGGTGAAAAGGGGTTGTATATAGTCAGGACGTGATATGAAGAACTTTTTAGACTATAAGTGTTCAGATTAGCCAAAATTGAGCAAGGTTTTTTTTTCCATTGAGTTAGTTAACATTCACTTTCTGAATACAATGTTTATAATACGAATTACATTATTATTATTATTATTATTAGCACCGCGTCTTACTACCCGTTCGGGCTATACAAACTTACGCTAATGTGTAATGGTAGGGTGATTGTGAGATGAAATGGAGGACCTACAAGTTTAACGTGGAATCCGAACCACGGTGGAGGCTTGGCATTCCTCACATTCACAAGTTGTAATTAATACACATCTTGTCAGAGGTTACGAATTACAAACTAACCTTATTATAAAACCAGCAACAAGTCTACCACTGGCAATTCATCCCGGATACATTATTACGAGAATAATTATTCATAGGTTTTGTTGTGATTATAACCCCATATCCTTAACTCATTTCATCAATTTGTTTTATTAGTGCATTCAACACGAAGCTAACACATATTTGTGATCACGAGGAATAGACGTCACTATCTTCTGGTTTGTTTTTTCAGTGCTAGAGAGGTTGGAGTTCGAATACCAACCGGGTGCTATTTGTTAATGCTATATGCATGCAATTTAATGACTCTAATGGGGTAAGAATGAGGAAGGAATTATTTTAGAGGTAATATACCCAAATTTGATTGGAAGTAGAGTGAGAAACCATTTAGAAAAAAAAAATCAGTGGAACCGATTCAGATTCGAGCCCTGATTTTCCTGTCATCATCTAACTGGTCTAACATGAGATATATACCTTAGACAATTCTGCCACTAAATTGGGTGTTTTTAATAATGGGTTTCACACAATACTAATGTGCGAATTCTAGTACATTTCCTATAAATTCAACCTTCTATATCCCCACTACATTAATCGTAAATAGGTCTAAAGTGTAATATTACGCTGTTCAATAAACTCAAGTTGTTATTATTATCATTGGAGGTTGAATTTTGGAGGGTAGCTTAAAGGAAATGTACCCGCATTAGTGTGTGGAAAGGATGGGAAAACTAAAGTGATAGATCACATGTGGAACCCTCTCTTGCCCCCTCTCCCCCCACCACTCCTGTCCCACTCCCCCCCTACCCTTAAAATCTTAAATCAAAATTAGAGTCTTTAAAAATCTTCCAATATTATCTAAAATAAAAATATTTAAAATTTAATTTAAAAAGAGATTGTTTAAAAAGATTTGCGTGACTGAAAAATATTTTTTTATCATCACATAGATTATATTACGTTATTAATAACAAAAAGAACACTTTTTAAGTAAATTAATTATATTACAACCATTTTGTCCTTTATTGTTATTTTGTTATTTTCTCAACTACATAAGCTTATTAGTTATTATAATCCCTTTTATCAATTGCTAAATTTTGTGGTTTTCAGTCAAGGTTTTCATATTAATATCAGAAATACTTTTTTGTGATTTTTTTTCAAATCTGAAAACTCTCAAATAATATAGGATTCGAGAACTCAAGGATTTGAGGATTAGAGGAGTAAAGTATTCAAGAAATCAAGGATACAAGGAATTGAGTTTTCAAAAAGTTGAAAAATTTAGGATTCGATGAATCAAGAATTCAAAGAATTAAGGAGTTGAGAATTTAAGTAATAAAGGATTTATATTTTCAAGGATTTGAAGAATAAAAGATATGAGTATCGAAGTTATAAAAATAACCTTTTACGTAGAATCTCCAAATGATAACACATAATTGCAATTATTATTATTGTAATTATTATTATTAGCGCCGCGTCTTACTACCCGTTCTGGTTGTACGCACTTACGCTAATGTGTAATGGTAGAGTTATTGTGAGATGAAATGGAGGACCTACAGTTTAACGTGGGATCCAAACCACGGTGGAGGCCTGGCATTTCACACATTCAAAAGTTGTGATTAAATGTGGGGAATGCCAGGCCTCCACCGTGGTTCGGATTCCACGTTAAACTGTAGGTCCTCCATTTCATCTCACAATCACCCTACCATTGCACATTAGCGTAAGTGCGTATAACCCGAACGGGTAGTAAGACGCGGTGCTAATAATAATAATAATAGTTGTGATTAATACACTTCTTGTCAGAGGTGAAGGAAGGGTTTGGTAATCAGATAAATCTGTGCCGGGACAGAGGATTGAACCCCGGTCCCTCATCACAGAAGTCTCTGACACCTTACCTTTAGACTCTCAGGTCACCAATAATTGCAATTACAACACAACTTTATCGGACAGATAGGAAACCTGTTCATTGCTAATAATAGGGCTCTTACGGCTGGGTAAGGTTTGGCAATAAATCAAGCCAGCGATGGCCGAATAACACGAAAACAAGGGTTAATAAAAACAAAGTGTCTGTAATTTCGAGAACGCACAGGAGCGCCAAGGAAGTCCCCATCACCTGTTAAACAACAACAGCAACAGAATAAAAAAAAATAATTCTGTTATCAGTCCATCTACTTCATTAGCCGGCACGTTTTAATTAAACATGTACCGGTAGGAGGAAAGCCCACGATTATACCAACTAAATACATCATGGCGATAAGATGTATAGTAAGGACGTTGTAACTGAGGTTATATGACGTCATCAGTGTTGAGCTTAAGGTGGGAGGGAAGTTAACGCGAGAAAAAGGGCCAGTTTTATGCAGCTTCTATAGCGAAACTTCTTTTAGGCCAAACTAATAAGATATTTCTCCAATGGTGATAGCCACAGGTTCTTGAATATCTGTAAAGGGTGTCCTAGAATTTATAGACAACTTTTTCTCTTCATTGAAGGAATTATCACTGAAAATGTTTGAGGCTATATCTTTCTGAAAGAGAATGTAAAACGAGATAAGTAAAGGGCAGAAATGTATATTGATCTATTTTAAGTGTGTGTGTGACCTGGTGGTCTAGGGGTAAGGTGTCACACATCAGTGCTGGGAGTCCGGGGTTCAATCCTCGGTCCCGGCACAGATTTATCTGATTACCAAACCCTTCCTTCAACCCTTCCTGACAAGACGTGTTAATCACAAGTTGTGAATGTGTGAAATGCTAGGACTCCACCGTGGTTCGGATCCCCCGTTAAACTGTAGGTCCTCCATTTCATCTCACAATCACCCTACCATTACACATTAGCGTAAGTGCATGTAACCCGAACGGGTAGTAAGACGTGGTGCTAATAATAACAATATTTTAAGTGTGGGAACTGTCTGTAAAATCTTACAATTACTAAGCCCACATGAATTCAAGATTTTAGATTTCGAAAAGAATTCAAATATTTACTTAGTTGCTCAAATAAATTTGAGATCGAATATCGTGCTTTGATTTTTTTTATCTGATCAAATAACTTTAATTGAAAAAGATTTGAATCAAATTCATATATAATATTTTATAGCAAAAGGTTTTCGAATCAAATAAAAATATAGTTTTAAACTAGCTTATGTATACGAATATAATATATATATAGTTAATTATATAATTTTATACATATACAATTTAGCTTACATATAATTTACCCCAAATTTTGTGATTTTAATTTTTTTTCCACTATTAAATACTATATAATACATATATATTAGAGAAAAGACGCTTGAATTCCCAATTTCTCTAATCTTATGGTAATTGAGGAATTCGAGGTTTGTAAGGTATCTAAAAAAAGTATAATATGTAAAACTTAGTTAAGAAAAACTTGACTTCAAATAAAAATTTCAAGCAATTGGTAAAAGTAATTATACAGACTTGTATATAGTAACCAACATTATATTATTATATAATGATCACTGTTTACACGGTTTAAATAGTCAGTCTCAAAATATGTGAAGTTTAAAAAAAATACGCCCTAGGTTCTAGATCAATTACTTAGAATTTTAAATTCCAATCACCTGAGATGAGTTATAAAACTAAACACCTTTAAAGTGTCCACTTCAATAAAACTTATAAAACAGATTAAAAATCACATACATTTTTTCGGTATAGGTTCAAGCCAAATTTCGTTAAACTTGATCGACGCCTTTGTCAGTTGTCGCGGAACAAACATCCAGACAGACAAACGAAATACCAAAAGTTCGAGTTGAAACAAGACCACGATACTCTTGGTTCGTCAAGTTAAAACAATAGCACGATACTCTTGGTTCATTAAAATTGATATGACAAATATATTCAACAAAGCAGAGCTTGCCCTTCAAACCATTTCTCACGGGTTTCAACTTTGACCGGTGATGATTTTCATCAATTTAATGTATTATAATTTCTCAATTCAAGAGAGGATACCGTTTTGTACATCATCTTGTTGTTTTAGGTAACATAGTTCAAGTCTCTGGTTAAAGGAGAATATAAAGGATATATATATATATAAAGAGAGAGAGGGAGTTAATGAACAAAAACAAAGCATTATTAAAGGAAAATAGGAAGTTTCATGTAAAATAATGAAACTTAATACAAAGTGTATATCAAGCAAAACAAACAACTAAATGTAGTATCTCATGAAATATTAATATACACCGACGCACACCTCAAGTTTGCCGTAGCTTTTCACCAGTTTTATTTCACTGTCTAGGACACATTAAAAAAAAAGAGCTCTCCTTCACTCCCCGCTTACCCTATAACACCCCCCTCCCCTCTACAACACATACGAACAACATTTCAACATTAATTTAAAGTTTGGGTAAACTGGAATTTAGGGCAACTGCCAACGAGTACTCGAAATGACAATTAGGAACGTTAGTTTTTGCGCATGCCTTTCCATGCCCTGTTCCCTCTTCCTTTCCTCCCCTCCCTCTCCCACCATACCCTTTCAAACAACCCAAAACAACAAACCAGATATTTATACTATTTTCGGCAGAACCCGTCATATTCAATTAGAATCATGTGACACAAACATGCAAAACCTCCCCATCGAAAACAGACACAGGATTTAAAGTCCGCAGAGTTTGTGAATATTTTTTTATAGTTTTTTTTTAAAAACCCGAATTAAAATGAGATCATCTCTGTTTTGGGAAAATGCTTTGGTTTAAAGTTGAACACATTATATACTAAGCATCTTTCTGAGTTTGTTAATAATTAGGGATAACCCACTTCGGTGGCCGCATGGTCTAACGCACTACCCAAGAAGTAAATTATACTGCCGATGACGTGGAGATCAAGGTTAGATTCTCAGTCGGGTGTATTGAATTTTTTAAAAATCCAAAATGATTTTCTACTTTTCTACCAAGCAAATGCGGGTACACTTCCTGTAAAATATAAACGTATTAGACCTTAAAACCAATAGTGTAATTTCGTATATAAGTGTATAGCTCGAACGGGTAGTAAGATTCAGTGAAAAAAAGTTTAAGGTGTATTAACTCTGGATTCTTATGACATTTGTAAAGTTATTTAAAGATAGGGTAAGCGGCAAAATAGGTATGTGGGTTCGTAATTTATAGACGGCTTTAGTTTTTAGGGTTTATTGTAGCACTACTAACTATTGCAAAATGCGATGTTTTAAGAAGTTTTTTTTAAAAAAGGAGATAAAAAATAATTTACTTAGGAGCTCGCGACAAAACTGGTTAGGTAAGAAATGCTTAACCGATGACCTAACTGACACAGTCAGCGGTCGCACATGGATCTGAACCCCGGAACCTTGGGCACGATGGTTGCCCTTACAGCACAAGTACCCGATAACCCGGTTTTCTAACCTACGTAACCTCACAAACAGGCAGAGTGATCCCTTAGTACAGATATTAATTTGTCAGCCCTGATAGCTCGAAAACAGAACCGCATATACCGTGAATTGGCCTGATTGCCAACAGTGCTGACACACTCACTGTCTTGAATAGTCAGCTCTTACTTACTATTTTTATTTTTATTTAGAACCGCGTCTTACGGGCTATAGGCTTAAGTACTAATTACGCTAATGGATTAGGAATTGATAAGGTTGAATTTAGAGGAAGTGAATCCGCATTTGCGAGGAGGGAAAGTGGGGAAAACATTTAAGAAAAATCACCCCCAGTTCACCCGACCGAGATTCGAACCTCGATATCCCCGTCTTCGGCAGTCGAGCTCAACACGACTAGCGCGTTAGATAGCCACGCCACCGAGGCGGGTGTTATTTACTACTGTTTACAAACTCATTAAAAAACGAATGTAACTAGACTAGTTCTATCGTTCGCGTCTTACAACATTAATATGTTAATTTAAACACACGTCCTAATTTAGGACAGGGTGGTTACAAACAGATATTTAAAAGTACACTTCGTTTAATCTGAAACGGCTGATTAATTATTATTATTATTATTATTTAGCACAGCGTCTTACTACCCGTTCGGGTTATACGCTGACTGATTAATCTATTACCCTGATTTATGAGTTAGACCATACAACAGTGGCCTTCTACATTGGTCTAATGGCCTAAAGGCTCATTCTTGTAATATACTGTACTGGGGAAATAGGGGTTAGAATCCAAGACGGGTGTTCTGAAGGTGTTTTTTTTTTCCCTATATGGTTTCATAATCTTCCCCATTGAAAATGTGGGTATACTTAATCTAAATTCAACCTTCCTCTCGTCCTTACTCCATTAGCGTAACTAATAAAATACATCTTTATACCCCAAACGGGTAATAAGACGCGCGGAGAAAATTCCAACCCCAAGTTGGGTAAGCACGTTACCTCCAAGGATAAACGGATTGTACTGGTTGATCAAATATAGTTTTATCTTAGTTTACTTTATTATCTTGATAGTAAAGATTGATGAACTACCCCTGGCAGGGGACTAATCCTGATAGCCCAGTGACGCGTTAAAATTAACTCAACTTGATAGGACGATACAAATTCGCTCTGTTTAACTTAACTTAGTGCAGACATATGGATTAATAACTGAATTTATATACATTTTTCTAGCTCCTCTATAACAAAGAGGAAATGTACCCGTATTTTCGTGGAAGGAAAGTGGCAAACCAAAATAGATTATCTTGAGTAATACGTGTCAGGTATTTTTGCCGTTTGCACTCAGTATTAGCAAAATAATAAAGCAGTGGACACTCAGAATGAAAGGTATTTAGTAAACAAGTACTCTCCGTTATGGTAATTTAAAAATAAGTAGACTACGTTTACATTTTAAGTTATCAATTAATACGTGTAAAGATGAAGAAGGTAATTCAAATTGTCTTCGCATTTTATTGAAAAATAAATGGTAGAACCCAGTAAGATTATATTGAGGAAAACTACCCCCATTGCACCTGATTGGTATTCAAACACTGACCTCTTTATTGGCGGTGATAAAGCGCAATGTGGTTATTGTACCTTAGACCACGTGCCAACAGATTTAAAAAACTACAACAACAACAACACACACACATATATATATAATGTTCGGAAACTCAACGCCCAAACTGCACATATAGCTTGTTTGAAACAAAAGTAATTCAAAATCCTCTTACACTTACATCTGAAAACTTATGCTAATATCATTAAATTATGTTCAAAGTTTCCGCGTACAGCGCCGGGAGAGCAAAGCTGTTAAGCACGTGTGTACAACAAATTGCATAAGTGTTAGGCGCACGATACTACACGCCTTGAAATCTTAGAGCGTGACATCAGAACATAGCACAATTAATAGTAAAGACCACACCATTCAATCTAGAAATACGAATACATTCTGAGGGTCATCATTAATGGTCCTACATCACATAAAGTGCTTGCCATTATTACATGTGAAGTTCTGCGCGCCTAACTCTTAAGAAACTTGTACATGCATGTTTGACAGCTTTGCTCTTTCGGTGCTATACGCTGAAACTTCGAACACAGTTTAATGATATTAGCATAAGTTTTCGGATGTAAGTGTAAAAGGATTTTGTATTACTTTTGGTTGAAACAAACTATGTGTGCAGTTTGGGCTAAGAGTTTTAGAATATTCTGTATATTTGTACATAGGTTACATAATTATATGTTATATACTCTGTACTCATAACCGAAAATTGTTAGGGTAATCAAATCTGGTAGGTTAAAGTGGGGAAGGAATGTAACGCGAATGGGGCGGGAGGGGGGGGGGCGCTTGAAACGCGTTCAGGGTATTGACTGGAGAGCCTAACGGGGATAAACTCTTGGGATGATTTAGACGAAGATGAGGAGATAACATTATAATAGGGCTGAAAAAGATAGGGTATAAGGAGGTGGTATTGATAGAACTATCTCAAGATAGGGATAAGTTTAATGAGGTGAATTGGATAGAACTAGCTCAAGATAGGGATAGGGTGTAATGAGGTGGACTGGATAGAACTAGCTAAGATAGGGATAGGATGTAATGAGGTGGACTGGATAGAACTAGCTCAAGATAGGGATAGGGTGTAATGAGGTGGACTGGATAAGAACTAGTTCAAGATAGGGATAGGATATAATGAGGTGGACTGGGTAGATCTAGCTCAAGATAGGGTTAGGGTGTAATGAGGTGGACTGGGTGGAACTAGTTCAGGATAGGGATAGGCTGTGATGAGGTGGACTGGATAGAACTAGCTTAAGATAAAGATAGGGTATAATGAGGTGGACTGGATAGAACTAGTTCAAGATAAGGGATAGGGTGTAATGAGGTAGACTGAATATAACTAGCTTAATATAGGGATAGGGTGTGATGAGGTGGACTGGATAGAACTAGCTCAATATAGGGATAGGGTGTGATGAGGTAGACTGAATAGAACTAGCTCAATATAGGGATAGGGTGTGATGAGGTGGACTGGATAGAACTAGCTCAATATAGGGATAGGTGGCATACTATAGGCGCGGCAATGAGCTCCTAATGTTACAAAGTAAGTAGGTAAGTAAGTATGAATTCATATATATATATATTTAAACTTTATGTTGTGTTTGAAATTAAATCCCTGTTCCACAAAGCGACCTCTATTTTAACCCTCTCTGCCAACTTTATACTGACTTTATATAATTTTATCCTCTTATCTGTAAACACAATATTCATCCAAGTGTTCAGAAATGCCAGACATGTTTCACAGCTTTTATTCGAGACAAAAAAACCTTTTTAACCAACCAAACGTGACCTCCCAACCCTCCCCTTTTTTCACACAAACCCTTCCCCGACTTCCCCTTGAAAATAAACTTCCCTTTTTCGCGCCACTAACGATCAAGGCAATCTATTCGAGAAAACAAAACCATATTAGTTACCTCCCCCCTTCCCTCCACTTCCAGCTAAACCCCCCGCCATAGCCAACACTTCATCGTACTAAAGTTTATTAACAAGTATGTTAGATTAAAAAAAAATCGGGTCGTAGCCGGATAGAATCAATTGTTTCTGCCTCAGTTCAGTTTGTTAACACCCTTCCTATATTCCACCCACCCTTTGGTTGTAACGTACTTAATTGTTGGTTTACAAACTTATTTTTAAAACAAACAGAACAAAATTGTATTTTGTTTGAAAAACTTTATTTGAGCTAAAATTATGTTTAAAAAAAAAACCATTCTGTAAATTTGTGAAGAAAAAAGTAGAGACTCTTTTACTCAAGAAAATCGTATTAAAAAGAAAGGGTAATTTACTCGTTTTGAAAGTTTCATTTTCCCTTACTAGCGGTTAATAATGAAATATAAATGTTATCACCTTCAGATGACACTATTTTAATACTCTTATTTTATTACTGGGTGTCTATTTTTATTTGGAGTTCTATCATTGTTGTGTTTAACCGGCCCTGTGGTGTAGTAGTCAGTGCTACGAACCTAGAGGTACTGGGATCGATTCCCAGCCAGTATCTTGGTTATTTTCCTCCAAAGGGGATATACCACAACGATCACCAGGGTTTGATTAGTTAGTCTTAAGTTACGTTTCAATGTTTCCAATGGTTCCACACCCTCATACCCACTACCACCCTCATACCCACTACCAGTATCATACTCACTACCACCCTCATATGTTAACATCAGGACATGGAAAGAGCCTCCACTGAAAGAATGTACGATTAATACATTCGGGCGACCCCTGGGCCACGGTACATTAGTACTGGATAATCTTTCTCCAAACTGGGCTACGGATGATATAGTGCAGTATTATTATTGTTGAGTTTAGTAATAATACATAAGTATAATTGATTAATGAATCAGATAGCCGAAGCTATTAATCTATGCATTTTAGTGAGGATAGCACCACTTAGATATTATATTCTGAAAATTGAAAAATGACACCTGGACACGGGGTCCCGGGTTCGATTCCCGTGTCCAGGTGTCATTTTTCAATTTTCAGAATATATAATTGATTAGTTTAATTCACTGTCGTCGTGAGTGAACAAATGGGATCAGCGATCACATATCATATGTGCTGCTGATTCTATTTATAGGGAACTGTGCTGACTAAATAACGTTTGGATCTTGATTGATACTAGATTGCGCCCGACACGGAGTGTCTAAAGTCCCGATTAAGGTTATGTGATTTTGATGAAAATATGTATTCTTATGACGAGCAAACATCAGGACAGTTCTGCGACTACTAACTAGTGACGAAGCCTACACTAATTGCCAAAAGGACATTCATCGAGAAACGCGATGCAGTCATCTTTTGTGTCCCTCCCTTAGTTGCTTTCAGAGAAGATTTTGCCTGGGTGGCTGATAAAGAGGGACAGAAGGATACTGCACCACGTTGGCATTTTACTGAAATAGATAGTGAATTTGGAATATTATTACATTATGTCAGATCTTATTATATCTGTAAAATAATCGTAAAGGATGTATAAAATATAATCATTACGGACTACTCGCAACTCATCACAGGATTAATTTTGTACCAAGCATCAAGTCTTACTAATCATTAGGGTTTTACGCAAATGTACAAACTACGCTCACGAGTTAGGGTTTAGGGAGGTAGAGTTTACAGAAAGATTACACCCACCTGCGTGGAGTAAAAACCATCCCCAGAACACTCGACCCGGGATTCGAACCCCAAAACTATCCGTTTATGGTTTTAAGCGGCCCACGTACCTTTTGATGAACCAACATGCGATACTATCTTATTCTTATCCATAGAAATAAAACTAAACAGTTTGTTTGTCTTTGTTGAGAGTTTGGCGGAATCTACCTTACGCAAAGGTCTGAAATAAAAAATAAATTGTTGCCGCTGTGTAAAAACATGAGCACCAGAAAGCAAGATATTTTTTACTAGAATTTTGTTTAAATTTATTAAAAATTGGGTAGGAAGTAATAAATTAAAGATTTTTTTTCTGTTTATTTCAAGTTAATGCCGTACAAGTGTTGACCGGGATACTACGACGGGTACTTCTTTCTGTTAGTCCATAATACAAGCGTCATGAAAATACAACATTTAGAATTTGACATAATTTGGGTAGAGCTGTAATGTCAAGTCAATTCGTACTTTTTCTTCCACAAGAACTATTATTATTATTATTATTATTAACCCCACGTCTTACTAACCGTTCGGGATATACGCTCCTACGCTAGCTATTGTGTAATGGTAGGGTGATTGTGAGATGAAATGGAGGACCTACAGTTTAACGTGGGATCCGAACCACGGTGGAGGCCATGGCATTCCACACATTCACAAGTTGTGATTAATACATGTCTTGTCAGAGGTGAATAAAGGGCTTGGCAATCAGATAAATCTGTGCCGGGATCGAGGATTGAACCCCGGACCCTCAGAACTTAGGTCCGACACCTTACCCCTAGACCGCCAGGTCACCTTCTACAGGAATAAATTCCCCACAAAAAATGTTAAATTATTATTATAATGGATTTTCTTAGCAACGTGGCTCACACCCCTTCTGATTAAACGCCTATGCTAATGGTTTTAGAGAATGGGTTATATTTATATGAAGTGTATCCGTATTTGTGTGGAAGGAGAGTGGAAACCTATTTTAGAAAAAAAACTTACTATACCAGACCGAGATTAGAACCTCACTATAGTTTTTTGTAATGTTGTCCTCTAAGTATTATTATTTTTTCATTTTTTCCCCCCATTCATTTAAGGTCCCATGGCTTCTTTGGTGCTGACTGACAACTTACAGCTGACAGCTAAAAACTTTGAAAATTTACCAGACCAAATTATGTATCCCTACGCCGAACCATATGATCTGCAAAAACATGTGTTTAGCATCTGTCACTTCTGACGGTCAAAATTTAGGTACTTACCTAAATGTAGACTTAGAGCTGTCAGCTGTGAGCTGTCAGTCAGCACACAAGAAGCCACGGGGCTACTGTATTTAACGTACACGTTCTGATCTGACTGATTATATCACACAATTTATTAATGAGCTCAAATCTATAACATATACAACATCCAGTCCCCCGTCTGTTAACTCATAACTGTGAAAGGTTAAACCCACACTTCACCAACTAGACAGTTTTCGGCCATACCGGGGATTGAACCCGGGACCATTTGCTCAAAAGACAGACATGCTACCGATTGAGCTAAGATTTCGAACCTTAGTATTTTTTTATTTTTCAATTTGGCCATTAGTTATGATCAAACGAGTATGACACCCCTGATTTAGACCATTCGACCACCAAAGAGGGTGGTACTAAAGGTGTTTTTCCTAAATGATTTTTTCTAAACACACTCCTTCCTCCGCTTTTAATTCCCTCCTTACTCCTGAGCAAATGCAGATACACTTCTATGTAATTCTACTTTCCTAATCCTTTCCCCGTTAGAGTAAATATGTGTATAATTGGAACGGCTACTGGGAAACGTTGAACACACAAAAAAAAACTACATAAACGTAACAATTAAAGAACAAAATGCTAACTAATTGGTGGGTGGAAGTTACTACCCAGGTCTGTATCAACCTAGAGGGTTTACCAGCCCCACATACAGTCCAATTTTCATATGTTATGTAGGACCTTATCCTACATATAGAAGAGTTACTAGATTTACTTTCACTTATTCATACGTCAAGTCATGTGCTCTAGAACTGTCACTTTTGATTGATATGATCAAAACCTATAAGATAACAATAATAATCTATATTTGATAAGCCCATTTATAGTAATTAAGATAACTAGAAAAAAGGGTTGAACCTATTTTGACAAACGAACACTCATTTCAAAGGTTAAGGGTACAGGATATTGGTAATAAATAGTAGCTTCCATTGAAAAACCCAATTTTCCTAGCAAACTCGGTGACCTGGCGGTCTAGGGGTAAGGTGTCAGACTTCTGTGCTGGGGTCCGGGGTTCAATCCTAGGTCCCGGCATAGATTTATCTGATTACCAAACCCTTCCTTCACCTCTGACAAGACATCTTGTGAATGTGGGGAATGCCAGGCCTCCACCGTGGTTCGGATTCCACGTTAAACTGTAGGTCCT
>CABFOV010001137.1:0-50866 GCA_902141375.1 Timema poppense
TCTGCATGACGATGGCCCACATACAATTTAAAGACAGTCTAAGTTTCCTACTCATGCCACTGATACAGATCTCAAAAGCGTTTGGACTAGACTGTAAAAGAGGACACTACCATTATCTATTTAATACAGAAGAAAATCTAAATAATATCGATGAGATGCCCGATCCCTAAATGTTTGGCGCAGATTATATGAAACTGGATGAGCGAAATGACTTTATGGAATGGCACGGTGAGAAGCTAGTGGAGGGGTATATATTTAATAACAAGTCAGAGTTGGAGGCCTATTGTATAGATGACGTAACTGTATTTTGCAAGGGTTGCCGTACATTTCGTCATCTATTTCAAAATTTAGGTTCGACGGACGAGTTTAGTGAATAGATCACCATTTCATCGGTGTGCAACCGTTTATTTAGAAAACTGTTCTTAGCCCCTGATACGATGTAAGTTAGCAGGTAAGAGTGAGTGAAAGTTTCTACAAATAATTAATATAATTGTTGAAATATTATATCACAACTTCACTTAGTAACATTAACATCAAGAGAAATGAGTTTCAAGAGTAACATTGCTCAAACAAAATTGGGATATAATAATATTAAAATATGAATCTCAGGAGTTGACTAATTTCATCCACTCAATAATAAACTTTGTAGGCTAACCTTAATAAACAAGAAGACAGACAAGACCTTCTAAATGTTCCACTCATTAATTTCTATAATATAAATGGATGGACATCTGCGACTAAAATTTTCAAACTGTCATCTTCACACTTTTGTGTAAGAGAGAAGAAATTTTCAGATATATCTCTATCTTACACACATACAAGGCAATGTGGCATTTCGACATTGTTCGCTAATTTTTATGAATATAAAATATATATCAATGTATGATTAGTTAAATGAAATGTGTTGATAAAATGTTTGAAGAGCATAACTAAGTTCATCATTTGTGACTTGTTTCTATAATTAAGTCGATGCTATTTTCTACCAGCCTATAACCTAAATGATCACTTGAAAGTAAGACTCGTACACAAAGTTTGTCATTCAAAAAAGAGTTGTTCAGAAAAGCACTAACTAGAATTTAAAGTTTGATAACATTTATTAATATAAGTAGTTTGATATCAATTATTAATTGACACCGTTTAAAAGAAAATACAAACACAAATACTCATTTAATCCTTAACAATGAATTGTTTTCTTGGTACTACCGGATGATCTAGTCACCACCTTTTCGATTCACTTTGCATGCCACATAATACAAACGCATTATAAAATTTTATTTTCAATGTTTACAAGACGCATTCTAAAAATTTGGCAACATATGTTGGAATTTGATCTAATGCCCTTTTATAATGTTTTGTGTTATAAAACATGAGTGTAATTAAATCGGTGAAGTCAGAAGAGCAACTGTTCTAAACCAGTGGCATCGCTATGATAGGAATTCATTCAGCTCACAAGCCTCGTGATGAACCTCTTCCTTCTCTCCACTATCCACTATTTTCAAATAAATGGATGACACAGTGAATAGACAGACATATAGACTACAAATCAATAACTATTTTGATTGTATTAACTATGATCTATCAATGTGAATAGTTGAATGACTAGGTAGTAATATTCTGAACAATTCACAACTACAACAACAATAATTTACGACGTGTTACTTTCGATTTTTTGAATTGTGTGAATAAAATACTGTATTTATACTCAAATATGTTTATTTAACCCTGTTATTCAATAATAAAAGATTGAGATGTACTACAGGGCTGGGGCTATCGGCCATGATGTCAGGTGAGAGGTATGTGTTATGAATTAATTATGACTAGTTGAGCTAAAAACATAATTAAAATGTGTGAAGCATAACCTTAGGATCATCTAAAAAGTGTTTTTTTATTGGTTGCAACATTTGTTATTTTCTACATAACAATAACCATTAGAATTATGGTTTAGATATGATATGGTGTGAGTGCTGGGTATGGAAGGGGGGGCTTCTTTCAAAACTGCCCCAAGCACTGACTTCACATGCGGCGGTACTAAGAGAGCATTATTTCCAGTATGTTTGGTTTTACTTTATTTGTCCTACAGTACAGAATAAGTCGAAATGATCCATGTTATTAATTATGTACAAGAATGTAAAAACAACCATGAACAATCCTGTCTGTGTAATGGGTGGTCGAATGGTCCAAGGAGTCCTCGCTGACAGGGGGATTGGGGTTTGTATTATGTATAATGTTTTCGAAACGTTGAATGAGTTATTCATTTCATTTCCATTTGGTAAACAGGCTCATAAACGTTTTTTTTAAATTTCTAGTGAACGTTTGAACAAAAGTTTTGGGTGCTATTTTGTAATTATTTGACTGCAACACTTCGTGAGTTTGTGTTGGTTATCTTCTGATTTTGTGGACTCGAAATTTCATCAGTTAATGTTAGAAATTATAAAATAATTATGATACATGTTCACCTAATACAAACAACCAATCTTCATTTGTAGTGTACTTTGGAGCTATGTGAGTGGCCAAACACAAATACTTACAGAAGAGACAGATAAGAAACGGCAGGAATCCGACGCAAATGCTATCTTAGATCTAATATTGATGATATACTTTTAACAACCTAAAATGGGTGAAAAATTGTGACACAACGAAGTCATTATGGAACGAATTGAAAAGCGTTTACAAAAGTCGAGGTCCTGCTCCTAAAGCTACATTACTAAAATTACTAATCCTATATTAGATGGACAAATATGATAATAGTAGTCACCTAGATGAGCTCACAGACGCTGTGGATAATATTCAAGACATGGGGATAGAGATAGTCAGTGATCCGTTGAACATAATAATGCTCTACAGCTTGTCCCATGACTACACACATTTTCGTACAGCAATCCGGCAGACTGGATATAACTAGATCAAGATAGGGATACAGTATAAGGAGGTGGATTGAATATGACTAGCACAAATAGGGATAAGAATAAGGTGTGCCAGTTAGTACTTGATCAAGATAGAAATAAGGTGTGATGTGGTCATTATAGAACTAGTTCAAGTAACAATTACTGTTCAAACAAATCATTGCTACAATGAAAGAAAAAAAAAGGTTTTGTTTCTTGGCAACATACACTAATTAGATTATTTACTTTTAAGGTCAGAGAATTGATCAATAGCCTCAATACAGAGATTAAATAAAAAAATGTTTTAGTACTCAAGATATATCAAGAAAAACTCATACAAGCAATGTCGGGGAAGTATAATCTATTATGCAAGTATCAAGGCCGACAATTCTGCTTCAAAGATAAACTTCTTTCTTGATATAAAGCTATATAACTCAACAAAACATATTTTCTATAGATTTAAGACACAATATCTTTTGATTGATACTTAAGGGAAAGGTAGTCACATCAAGTTAAATACTTTAGAATAAACTCAATATTATTTTATTAATTACGAGATGATTTTGGTAACAAACCAATTATTCATGAGGACCCCGATTACAATCAAAAACCGCTCATTTTAAAAAGGATTTCAAAATATCGAATATGAGATACATTTAGAAATAGGTATCTAGGAATACTGTAATTTGACTGAAGATGCTCACTCACAAAACCATCCTAAATTACAAAATTTACCTAAAAAACAGCTGATTTGCAAATGTATTTCAAATACATAATGGAATATGAGGTATATAAAAAGAAGCCTTGGTAAAATATCAAATAGATGAATCTGTATACATTTGATAGAGCAATTGACAGTGGTTCAAGGATAGTTAAGGAGGAATCTAAAATAGTTAGTGATAAAATCAGAATTGAAAAAATTCAAAGTAAGATGAACGAAAATGAGCAATTTCCAAGTTGAAAATCTGATTTCTAAAGGAGGGTTTATTGAATGATTGCTTGAATAGGGTTGTATTAACGATGAACCTACTCCTTCATTTGTTGGAAATATTTTCAATCGTAAAGTAGGGTGGTTCTGTAGGCACTATTCAAATGATACAGCTTAGAATTAGAAAACAAATTTGATTCTAGTTTCAAAACCATTATTTTATTAGGTATTTGTTTATTAATATTTACAGAAAAAGTAGTTTAAATTATTTAGATTTTGATTATGTGATTACATTTCTGAGTATATTTAACAAAATAAAAGTTTAGTGTTGTAAAAATAATCAATTAGGCAATACTTTTAAGTTTCAGTGAAATTGTCATGTCTTTTTAAATTTCATATTCCATTAACTTTTCAACTCATTTACACTAATTTTTGAACTCTTAATTACACTTATTTTTAAATTTTCTTAATTTTTGAACTTTCATTCACATTAATTTTTGAATTTCATTAATTTCATATCTTATTAACTTTGTTGTCAACTTATCCGCCTCAGTAGCATAGTTGGCTAACGCACTTGTAGTGGTTTTTCCTAAATGGTTTTCCACTCTCCCTCCACGCAAATTTGGGTTCACTTCCTCCAATGCAACCTTCCCAATTCCTAATCCATTAGAGTAATTAGTACTTAAAGCGTATAACCCGAACGAGTAGTAAGACGCGGTGCTAAAAAAAGTTTAGTGTTGTAAAAATAATCAATTAGGCAATACTTTTAAGTTTCAGTGAAATTGTCATGTCTTTTTAAATTTCATATTCCATTAACTTTTCAACTCATTTACACTAATTTTTGAACTCTTAATTACACTTATTTTTAAATTTTCTTAATTTTTGAACTTTCATTCACATTAATTTTTGAATTTCATTAATTTCATATCTTATTAACTTTGTTGTCAACTTATCCGCCTCAGTAGCATAGTTGGCTAACGCACTTGTAGTGGTTTTTCCTAAATGGTTTTCCACTCTCCCTCCACGCAAATTTGGGTTCACTTCCTCCAATGCAACCTTCCCAATTCCTAATCCATTAGAGTAATTAGTACTTAAAGCGTATAACCCGAACGAGTAGTAAGACGCGGTGCTAAATATTATTATTATTATTATTGTCAACTTGATCACCCTACTAATAAGTGAACTAGTCTATTTATTCCTTTGTGAAATTATACAGACTATTTTGGAAGTTACATTATCTACACACTCTATTGGGATATTATTCTAATAATCTGTCAACTCTTCCATTTACTCATTTGTGAACTTGAGCAATCTATTATTTTGTACATTCATCCAATATATATTTTTAGTGGCCTCGACTGTTCTACTCTTTCTTAACATATACAATACCAACGTTAGTTGTATTTTGGGAATTTCACTTATTTTTAAAATAAATTCCTCTCTATAGGCCTACTAATTTGAAAAAAATCAAGAATTACATTTTATATAAAAATTGATCATTTATTTCTACTTTTGGGAAAATTATTGATTTGTTTTGAGAATTAAAAAAACACAGACAGCTTAGATTAGTTTTATTTGAACATAAATACAATATCACATTGCATTTAAACTCTTAAGGCTCAACCAAGTTACAAAATATAGCTATAAAAATATATTTAATTTACATGGCTTACACACTTGTAAAAACCTTTACATAGATATTAACATTTTACTAATATTAGGTCATCACAATATATTATATGTGTATTTTTAAATGAAGAAGATGACAATATGTCAATATGGTATGGCAGAATATTTTGTATGTCTCTTAGGTCTTCGTAAATAGACCTAATTTGGTTCCTGCAAGTCGTTGAAATATGTTAGGCTGGTTACACACCATTGAGTCCCGAGTCGAGTCTGACTCACCAATTGAGACTAGCACATATTGTATTTGATAGCACGATGGAAGAACAATACTTTGCACACTGGCGAGTCGAGTCACTCTGAGTTTAGACGAGTCAGAGTCCATGATGCGGCAGATTACAGATTTCGTCATTCCAGCCAAATCAAGTGTATTATTTCCACGTGCTTTCCAAGGCCAAGAGTATGGACACTTGATACCTCATCGTTATTGTTCAAGAGAATCCTGCAATTTATAACTCGTCCCGTCCTAAACATTGGGATAGAAATGCACTGTCCGCTATTTGGAAACAAATGTGAAAAACTACCAAAGGTGCATCGTTTCACACTAGGCGTCTGCGCCAATGCCTTCATACAATTGTATTTATAGAAACAGCTAGGTCTGCAACCATCTTGCACGAGCACTTTGATCAAATTAGTTGACTCGATGACTTGACTTAGCAGTGTGAAAGGCCTTTACTCTTAGAGTCAGAATGGACCCGACTCAGGTCTTGTTGGTGTGTAACCAGCCAGAGTAAAACATCAGTACATTTTTAGTTGATGCTTTCACTATACGTGTTAATTAAATATTACACCTAGATATGTTATAGTTAGACTTCATTCAATAGTTTATGATTGATCCTCAACAATAACATTAATCTAGGGTCCTGGTAATAACAAAATTTGTTTTTGGTTGATTAAAAGAATAAATATTAGTGATATATAATGATGGGCCAGTCAAGCAATCCACATGAGTGCATTATGTATTTTTTACATCCTTTAAAAGGGAAAAAATGCCTAAAAGATTTTTTAATTAGTTTAAATTTTTATAATCGATCAGTAATCAGTAAACTATCATAAAATCAACATTTTGAATAAAACATTAAACATTTTCTTAGCAGTATGACCAAATAACATCTAATTACCAATATAGTTTTAATGAAACACATAAAATCATTTAGGCTGTGAGCACAGATAAAGACAGATATCCAGGCAAACTGAATTGTTACGTCAACTTTTTTTTTTAGTCGGATACACCAACACTTATCATAATTGCCATGTCACTTTTTTTTAGCTATTACAATACCATCTCTGTATTTGAAATAAAACAAAATAACCTAGATTATTTACAATTTAAACTATATCATGACCACCTTCGATGGTCACATTATTGTCATTATTATTATTATTATTATAATTAAATTTTTATTATTAATCATTATTATTAGCACCAAGTCTTATTACCCATTCGGGCTTTACGCACTTACGCTAATGTGTAATGGTAGGGTCATTGTGAGATGAAACGGAGGACCTACAGTTTAACGTGGAATCTGAACCACGGTGATAGGCCTTGTATTCCACACATAATGATGATGATACTTTGTTAAATTATCTTTGAAGCAAGGTGTATCAGAAGCAATTAAGTAATTAAGATAAGTCATCTTAAAAGTAGTACTACTTAGTTATTAATATTTAGGGCTATAATAAAATACTGTTTTGTTAAAATTTGTAATATTTGTTTTAAGGTCTGCCACATTGGCTAAGTGAGTGGTTAAAGTGAGGCTTGAAATTGTATCAAGGTACAATTTAACACACAAAATAACAAATACCTCCCTCCCTACCTCTTTATGTCTCATACATAATTCAATAAATCAGGTTAATATAAAAAATCACCGAATTTTATTTATAATAACCAACAGTCCTGGCGAATGTGACAAATTTTTCATGTTTTACTCAAATTATTCACATGAACATATTATTTACTATGTGTAATAACCCGCATCTTATTGTTAAAGTGATAACTCTTGCTTGAACCGGTCTGAGTTTGTTGTGTGTATCAAGTGAGGTCCATCTTTTATTGAGTGCAGAAATGTGGTGTTATCTAGATATGTAATCTGTTGGTTTTATCTAATCTGTCTTAACCTAACCTAAACTTTAGAATATTGAAATTTATTACTTCAGCCAAACAGGTTTTGTTGTTTTTTAAAATAACCAGTTGGAATAATAAATTGCATGTGTTTAATCACGTCAGCCACTAATATCAGTTATTTCAGAAAATAACAGGTCATTAGTAACTAATGTATTATTACTTTAATGGTAACACATATATTCAATACATTCATACTCGATTCTGTATTCAAGGTCATTGCTGTTATTGTATCTATACAGAGCAAATTTAAATTTCTTCTAAATATATGCATGTTATTAAAATTTGGCATACATTTAATAAACTTAATATTTATGACTTGCAATCTTTTAATATTATATTTAAGCCATGTTATCCTTAGGTTTAGGAAAGTACGCTATCCAGGCACCTTTTTTTTTAACTTTCAACGTTATCCTGTCCATATAATATCTATATATCTTTGAAGGAGGACCGTAGTTTTTTCCGCATCTAGGATTGAGTTGCGTGCACTGGGGACGTATTATGTACCCAGCATTGTTAAAACAGTAATTCACAGTGCTCACTCCTATTTGTTTATTTACCCTTTTTTTTTATAACATTAGAGTATATTTTCTTTTCATGTATTTGAACCCCTCTAATTTTAGTTTAGTTTGGGTTACTTAGTTAGTTGGTTTAGTTGGGTTAGTTAGTTTAGTTTGGGTTACAATCAGAAACATAGACATTGAATTTAAAATAAATTGGGAAAGTGGATGATATAGGAATGAAATTTGTGATGAGTATGTTAGCTGTCACAAAGAGAAACAAGATTAGGAATGAAGTTATCTGGAAAAGAATAGTGGTACACAGAGCACATGAGATAGAAACGGAAGCAATACCGAGATTGTATGTGTATGAAATGAGTATGGAAAAAGAGAGGATGCCGAAGAAAATGTTGGAAATGGCTTCATTTCCAACATTTTCGGTGTCATCTTCTATTACTGAATTATGAAGGGAAAATACCGTGAGGGAGACCAAGAAAGCGATGGGACGAGCAATTAACAGAAAGTGTTCAAGTGAGAGGAGAAGAATGGAAGAAATTATTGTTTATTATTATTATCAGCAGCAGCAGCAGTGTTACTACATATTCGAGTTATATGCATGTATGCTAATGTGTAATGGTAGGGAGATTGTCAGATGAAATGGAGGACCTACAGTTTAACGTGGAATCCGAACCACAGTGGAGGCGTAGCATTCCACACATTCACAAGTTGTGATTAATACACATCTTGTCAGAGGTTAAGGAAGGGTTTGGCAATCAGATTAATCTCTCGACACCTTACCCCTAGACCGCCAGGTCACCCTGTAAGAAATTAAAGGAGTAAGAATGGTGGAAGGATAGATCAAGATGGAGATATTTTACTAAACTGGCCCGGCCAGACTGGAAACAGTTGATGATTACGATGATGATGATGATGATGAATATGTCTCAAATTTAAAATTTCTAAAGATTTTTTTTGGAAAGTTCAGTTTTATACAGTAAGTAAGTCACACAGTTACAGTTGATAAAGACAGTGAGTCCAAAAGTGAAGGTTTTGACAGGGATGCATTTAGAAATCCTCCATTGAATACACAATGTTCTCTTGTTTAGTGTACTTACCTTAAATTACTTTTTCTAACTGTATTTTTCTTGAAATAGTTAAATATTACCCTATTTGTGATACTGTTTGGTCAGCTTTCTTTTTATTAATTTTGACATGAGTTGATCTATTTCCAGTGATATATTAATTCAAAACATTTCTTCCCATATACTCCATTTGTCAACATTATACAATAGGTATGTGAAAATCAACATTCATGGCTAGACTTTATTAAATGTTATTTCAATTATAATATTAGTATTTTTACAGCACTTAATAAGTTATCAAACAAAGACTATTTAAAATTATTTTTACCACTTGTTTTAATACATTTTGTTTTCTTACCTTATTCTTATTAGTGTAACATTTAGTGCTAGGTTAATTTTAACTATTTTCCCTCTTGAATAATTGAAGAAAATTTTAAAATTTATATCATAGCTACAAATTAGCTAGGAAAACTATGAATTTAATAGTTATAAAACCATCACTATCATATCACAAATACCAGTCGCTATAATAACTCAAATAAACCCAATATTTTAATTTAGTAAGTGTCACAACACAATTTTATTTGGGAAATAAAATTATAGTGCTAAGTTGAGAGTAGTTATTCATTTATCCAATCCACAAACCAAGTTCAATTTATTTAGTCATAAAAACAAACATTTTTTATCTATGAAAAATTTCTTAAATACATACGTTTGTATTAATTATTCAGACAACATAAAACATGAAGAAGATATAGCAGGTGTTAAGAGTAAAAGAAATTATTTTATCATAAACAAATTCCATTCCAACACTGAAATAAGAAATATCTGAAATCATATCAAAAAAAAGGTTACATAGTTTTTTATATAAACCCCCTTTTGAAAAGTATATGAATGAATCTTTTGCTCAAATGTAAATAAATAATTATAGGTAAACATTTTTTGTACTATATTTAATTGTTCGAGCTTATTAAGTACAGTTTTCTTTTTTAACATATAGATTTCCACCTCAAAGTGGTGTTATATAGCTAATAATCTAATGAAAGTGAATGCAAATCTATTCTCTTCAGTGATCTCATGGAGTTGGGTTCATTTTTTAAAAAAGCTATATTTATTCGGAATGGGAGATCAAAGTTATAATCCCAATGTGGTGTAAAGAGAGTGAATTTCTCAAATTGTTCTCTGCTCATCTTTACACAAATGATGGTACATATGTACTGAATTAACGTTTCAATCTGCTTCCATATTTGCAAAATCCAACAGTTTGACCCATTTTTAAACAAAAATGTCTGAATATTTCAATTATCTTCATTTCCTTCTCACTGTCCTAAAGCACTTTTTTTTATACAATATTTAGCTTTACATTTTGTATACCTTTCATGAGCAAATCAACGTTCTTCTAATTGAGGTTGCAAAGTACAATTTTCAGCAATGAGCAGAACAATGTTCACTTAATTAACTTTGTTTAGTACAATTTTCAGTTTCACATTTTGTACTGCTAATTATGAACGGACCTAAGTTCTATCGAGCTTGAAGTTCCTGATAGTGGCGAGTAATGAAGTCTGGTGGACAAATTTTAAATTACGTAGTAGTTCCCGAATAGGTGGCGATCTGGATGGGAATTAGTGGAACTAAAGTTTTCAATAATCTTTTATAAACAATTAATTCAATATGTGTTAAATAATTAAATCTCTTTGTACCTTTTTTATATATGTAGTTTTACCTTAATGTTTTTTTTATATCTTTTATTTTAAAAATGTCAAGTCTTCAAGTATTATACGATTGGTCCTTTGCCTTTATCTTGCAAGATTGTCGCTGATTGGCCTAACTATAAATCACGATTTCCTGCTTAGGGAAATTAGGAGATTCTCTCGTTCATTCTCTCTTTAGATTCAATTAACGTGAGACATATTTTGTTTTCGTACTTCTTTTTAATTTTATTTAAGAATTGTTTCAAAATTAACATGTAGTCTTTTTCCTTTTTATTTATTTCTTGTTTTGGGGTTATGAGGTAAAGTTTCCGTGTAATTATATTTGTCTAATTATGACCTTTTAGGTTTTGATTATTATGTAGTTTTTTGTTGTAATGTAATGTAACGCAAAATTTGTCAACAATGAGACCTGGTTTTTTTTATATTATGGTTTTTGTATCAATCGGCATCCTATAAAGCACGCTGTTTAAAATTTAATCGAACAGAGGATTAAGTATAATGGTTGAAGACTATTTTCTTTGTGTTTATTAATTTTTATTTTGTTTTCTCTGTTCTACTGGAGATATCTTTTATTAATACCTTAAACAAATCGGTAATGTAGTAAATGTAAATCTGTTCTCCTTTGTTTTAAATTAATCTTTTATAATGTTTTATTACCTTTTTTTATTCTCTTAATAAATAATAAAGTCCTTTTTGTAACTGGGTTATGATTTAAAGATAACCATGTGGGAAACCACGTGTTTTGGATAACTATCTTAACCTCCTTTTGTATTGATTATCTACTTAAGCTCTCTTTCAGTCTTGGCGATATATATAAACTTTTCACTAAACTCAATAAGTGTTACTGGTTACCTTCTAATGAGGCTATCAGTACAATTTCCTACGCCCTCCATGAGCAACACAATGTCCTCTTAACTGAGAAAATTTAGTACAATTTTAAGTTTTACATTTCATACCCCCTCCATTAGCAACACAATATCCTCCAACCAGACCATATTTAGTAAAATTTTCAGTTTTACATTTCATACCCCCTCCATGAGTAAAGCAATGACCTTTTAACTGAGAATATTTAGTACAATTTTCAGTCTTACATTTTATACCCCCTGCATGAGCAACACAATGGCCTCTGAACTGAGCATATTTAGTACAATTTTAAGTTTTACATTTCATACCCCCTCCATTAGCAACACAATGTCCTCCAACTAGACCATATTTAGTACAATTTTCAGTTTTAGATTTCATACCCCCTCCGTGAGTAAAGCAATGACCTTTTAACTGAGAATATTTAGTACAATTTTCAGTTTTACATTTTATACCCCCTACATGAGAAATACAATGACCTCTTAACCGAGCTTGTTTAGTACAATTTTCTGTTTTACATTTCATACCTCCTCCATGAGTAAAGCAATTTCCTCCTATTAGAGAAAGTTTAATACAATTTTCAGTTTTACATTTCTTACCCCCTCCATGAGCAACACAATGTCCTCCAAGCAGACGATATTTAGTACAATTTTCAGTTTTACATTTCATACTCCCTCCATGAGCAACACAATGTCCTTTACTCTGAACATATTTAGTACAATTTTCTGTTTTACATTTCATACCTCCTCCATGACTTAAGCAATATCCTCCTATTAGAGCTCTTTTAGTACAATTTTCGATTTCACATTTCCTGCGCCCTCCATGAGCAGCACAATGTCCTCTTAACTGAGCATATTTAGTACAATTTTCAGTTTTACATTTCATACCCCCTCCATGAGCAACACAATGACCTCTTAACTGAGCATATTTAGTACAATTTTCAGTTTCACATTTCATACCCCCTGCATGAGCAACACAATGACCTCTTAATTGAGCATATTTAGTACAATTTTCAGTTTTACATTTCACACCCCCTCCATGAGCAACACAATGACCTTTACTCTGAGCATATTTAGTACAATCTTCAGTTTTACATTTCATACCCCCTCCATGAGTAAAGCAATGACCTCTTAACTGAGCATATTTAGAACAATTTTCAGTTTTACATTTCCTTTTTTTTTCATGTAAATTACAATGTCTTCCTATCTGTGCATTTGTATTACAATTTTTAATTTTACATTTCCCTTCTTCTTCATGAGCTGAAAAATGTCCTCTTTTCTGACAATTCTTAGTAAAATTTCCTGATTCACATTTTTTCTTAGTTGCTGTTGTTTTACATGTCAATGTAATATTTTTACTTAAATTAAAACATGTTCTTTTTACCAAAAAGTTCTTGTTAATTTTATGTGTGTGTGCCAACCTAAGATATAATTCTTGATTCTTCTGAACACACTCATTATTGGTATTAAAATCAGAGCTTTCTTGTATTTGTAGGTTTGAATTTATTATTTTTCTTGATGAAGTAAATTGGTCTTGTTCTAACTTAATCTGTAAGCACAGTTTAAACAAAAGATTAAATGGTTATCCAATTATCATAAATGAATGAGAAATAACATCTGGACACAGGAATCCAACCTAATAAAATACAATGAAATATTGAAACTACTGTCACCAGCAAACAAATATATAACTGTACACTAAGGAGGATAAAATACAATCTAAAGTCCCCGGTGTATGTGGTTTCAAATCAAAGCTAAATTAGTGGATGATTCCAAACATCCATCTATGACTCGTGACTTAAAATATCAGCGATGAGTGACCCTTACCACAGGTAGAACCCTTGATAACAAGGTTAAAGTGACTTTGCACTCAACCAAAGTCCACAGCATTGATGCCAAAGTATAAAATACATTTTTGTATATAATTTAAAAAATTTAATAGTTTACATCCATCAATACAACTTGTGCTCCTAATAAAGTTAATCAACACTTTGTGTATTTATAGTCGTTAATTTTAATTATGTCTTGTCTTAACAGGTATGATTATCAATTTATTTACTTATTTATAAAGAATATTTATGGTAAAAAAATGTAATATTTAATGTGACTTATTTATTCCTCGCAGTGATTGTGCATAAACTTTCAAAACTTTTAAAACCAGAAAGATAAAATGAGTTTAAATGATACTAGGAGTAGCTAATAGTACATATATTAATATTAAATCATAATTTAATACTTGAGATTTGACATTATGGGTGAAGTGGTCTGTGTTAGAATCGATTATTCCTAGAGAAGAATCATAAGCTTTATTTTAGTCTTCATAATTTTTTGTTCATAATCTGAAGAGTCAGATTCATCCTACACATACAAATAAATATTATTCATCGAGGATATACCAAATTAGTGACATATGTTAAGTAAAGTGATTGCATTACTATGAATTAATATGGATGCTTTATAAATATATATATATATATATCAGTGGTTATACAAGATTAGCGACTTTGACTTGGAATTCCATCGGTACTGTACAGGCTTATGTAAAACAACATGTTATTAGAACCACCGTGATTATCAGCCCCATCCTCGAGGAAAACCTGTATCAGATTTATACCTACACATACTCAAACGTCATGCCTGTAGTTCTGAATAGAGACAACTAGGTTGCCAAGTTTTCTCAACACTTAGAAATGTTACCAACTTATGATGTTCCTGGTTACTGGGATAGATCGACATGGTCCCTGTGAGTGGCCACCTGAGATTTGATCCCAATTGGTGTTTGCAGGAAAATTATAAGAGCCAGGGTCTTAAAAAGAAAGTCATGTACAAACACCAACTATAGTAGATAGTTATTATAATACAATAATGAATACCTCTTATTCTACTGTCAACGTTTTATCAATATTAAAAAAAACTTTCACTATAATATAAGAAGACATTTGTAATTGCTTTGTTAAAAAAAAAGTAGTTGTAGACCACAAGTAATAAGTCTAATTATCGAAAAAGATTAGCTATACACATATACACAAATTAATTGTTGTATTTAAAACCACAGTTTAAAGTTTTATTTTTGGACATCTTGACTCACCCTAATACAATTTTTAAAAATATGAAATATTTAATATCAATAGCTCTTTTATGGTTTGAATGAAATATTTTCACTTGATATAACATCTTTTTGAACATTATTGTTAAATTGTGGTTATTTGACTTTAGTGTATGTTGTTTAAAGTCTTATTAAGTTGCCTTCCCCAACATTAGCTTTTGTACTGTTAATGATGAACGGACCTAAGATCTATCGACCTTGACATTACTGGAAACGGTGAGTGGCGAAGTATAGCGGACAAACTTTAAATTAGGAGTAGTTCCACAACATGGCGACTTAAATGAAGAATTTAGGAGAATGGAAGTTTTAATAATCTTTTATAAACTATTATTTCAATATGTGTTAAGTAATTAAATCTCTTTGTACCTTTTTTAAATATGTAATTTTACTTTAATGTTTCTTTTATATCTTTTATTTTAAAAATGTTAAATCTTCAAATATTATTATTGGTCCTTTTGTTATCGTGAAAATGAACTTATCTCTGATTGGCTAAACTAATCTCAGGATTCCCCGTTCAGAGATTTTTCCTTTTGTCTCGTTCATTCTCTGTTTGGATCCTATTAGAGTGAGACGTAATTTTTTGTTCCTTTCTTTTTTTTAAAATTTAAGTCTAAAATCTTTTCTAAATTAACATGTAGTCTTTTATTTTTGTTTATTTCTTTTTTGGGATTATGAGGTAAAGTTTCCGTGTATATTTTTTGTTTAATTATTAACTTTTAGATTTAGTATTATTATGCATTTTTGTGGAATTCTAATGTAATGTAGAGATTGTCAACCATGTGGCCTGGTTCCTTTTATAATATGGTTTTGCATCAATCGACATCTTATAAACCACGCATTTTAAAGTTTAATAGAACAGGGGATTAAATATAATGTTTGAAGATGATTATCTTTGTATTAATTAATTTTATTTTTGGTTTTCTCTGTTCTGCAGGAGATATCTTTTTTATACCTTAAACAAATCGGTAATGTAGTAAATATAAATGTTCTCTTTTATTTTAAATTAATCTTTGTTAATCTTTTATTATCTTTTTATCATCTTAATCTTTTATTATGTTTTTTATTACTTTTTGTTTAATAAATAATACAGTCCTTTTGTAATTGGGTTATAATCTAAAATTAATCACGTGGGAAACCACGTGTGTTGAATAAGTATCTTAACCTCCTTTTTTATTGATTAATTAACTATTTACTATGCTATTTATTTATTTATGCTCTCTTTCAGTCTTGGCAGCAGATATACCCTTTTTTAATTAAACTTAATAAGTGTTACTGGACACCTCTCAATGAGGCGATCAGTACACTTTTACAGCTTATTGTAGGCTATGCACATGGAAAACAAGGAAAAACTGAAGAGGTCAAAGTAATTGAGGGAGAGTGGGGAAAGCAAAATGTCAATTAATCAAAGAAATTATAAAAGTTACTAGATGTTTCAAATATTTTGCAATAATCTTTGAAATATGAAATATAAACATGTGCTCTGGCCGAGGTTAAGGGGGAGGTGATTGTATATACTTGTGTAGGTTCATCATTGATGTTAGACTTGGTTTTTAAAGAAGTTTATTAGTACTATCATGTCTCCTACATATGTGATGTTAAAGCGATATAAAAATGAAATAAACTAAAGCATATCTGGAAGCTTGTGACAAAACGAGGTGTTGCTACGAATAACCAATGGCCTGTCTGACTCCTAGGTGGTTTCTTCATGGTCTCCAAACCTTGGTACCCGGGGTTCGAGCAGTTGCCCTCTTCTATGATGACTGGCGTCTTAGACCACGAAGTACCAAATCGGCAGTGAACCCTATATTGTGATGTTGTTTAGTTAGCCACGATGGCACGATCCCCTACATTTTATCCTGTTCTTTGGCATGGTTTATGACTAAGGAATGCTGACAATATATATATATATATATGGTAGCTCCTCTATTCTATTTGTTTATAGGCTAATAACAACATCCTGTAATACTCATTTAGAATGAAAGTAAGCCAGAATCTAGAGTTAATGTTCTATTAATAGGCTTACATATTTTATTAGGGTTATTTTAGACCTTAGTATTTGATAGTTGACAAAGTTATTTTAATACTACACAAATATATCCAATTATAAATTAATATTATCATTTGATCGATGATAGGTACTATGAATGGTGTTGGAATCGAGATTGGAGGAGATGGGTGAGTTTAAGAGGGGCATTGCCCCAGTTTGGAAAGATGTTGCTTCCACCCCCTGTAATATATTTGTCCTTATTTCATTATCTCTTATATTAAAGTATATGAAGCTGAAAGATGGTCTTAGTCAAAATAAATTTTAAAAAAACAAACAACATTTGTAAGAAGTTTGGGTAAAATTATTATATTTATTCTAAAACTTTAAAAGGGTGTTGGTTGATAAATAATGTGATAGTTTCCCAAGTTCTTAGTTTTGATCAACAGCCAATCAGCTGTCTAGTGACTCAAAATCAATTCAAAATGTGATAGCAAAAAATCTCATCATCAAACTGCAAGGAAGTTTTTTTCCTTAAAACTTTTAAATTAACAATATATCTGTAGTTAATGAGTTTGATTGATTTGCGTATAGATAGCTTTACAAGGATTAAAAATATTTTTTTAATAATTAAATTTTCAATATTTTTTTAAGCTAATACCAATATAATTGGCTTTAACGGTGTATCAATTAAAAATAAAATCTGGGAGAAAATCCTGGAATCCCTCTTTGACTTGTGTATCCCATATAACACCTTTTACTTTCTGGCTATCTTACAGGTAGAGAAAGAATTGTGATCGTCAAAAAAATTGAACTCAAGATTTTGATGAATGTTGACATTTATTTCATGACCCCCCAAATCCAAAAAATGTGGTTTTTGAATTTCCATCCATCTGTTTGTCTGTCTGTATGTCTGTCTATCTGGCAAACTGTACCTCCGGCTAGATTATTATTATTATTATTATTATTATTATTATTATTATTATTATTAGCACCGCGTCTTACTACCCGTTCGGGTTATACGCACTTACGCTAATGTGCAATGGTAGGGTGAATGTGAGATGAAATGAAGGACCTACAGTTTAACGTGGAATCCGAACCACGGTGGAGGCCTGGCATTCTCCACATTCACAAGATGTGTTGTCAGAGGTGAAGGAAGGGTTTGGTAATCAGATAAATCTATGCCACGACCGAGGATTGAACCCCGGCCGCCAGCATAGAAGTCTGACACCTTACCCCTAGACCGCCAGGTCACCCCTCCGGCTAGAGCCTAAACTATTTTACCAATTGGGCTAAAACTTGGTATCTAGGGTTTTCATAGGTTTGGCCTAAGGAATTTATGGAATTATACATCCAACCCAAAAATTAAGGGTAGTTTACTGAAGAGTAGGAAGAGAAAAATCGATTTTCACAAAATTCACTCCAGCAATTTTCATTAAATTGTATATCTAGATATTGTTTATCATAATTAACAAGTTGATAACACTCATTTTCTCATGAAAATGAATTTTAGGGTACATTATGTGAGGTAGATTTTCTAATTTTCATCATTTTCTGCAACTATTTGATATATTAAATAGATTAGCATTGTAAAGTTGTAGTACTATTAGATATAAAAAATCTTTTATTTAAAATATATTCTTATAGAATTAATAGTTCCTGAGTTATAAGCAAATGTATATACTTTTTGATTCAGGTTTATGAAAATTAATTTGATTATTAAGCTCGTTGGTGGGTAAAGAAAATTTTTTTTTCTTAATTTTTCAGTAAGAGTGTTCCTAGTTCTTAATGCCATAAAGTAAAAAGTGTCTATTATTTAATCTATGATATTTTGGCAAGTGTTTCAACAAAAATGTATAGACTTATTATTTGGTTTCACAAATCTTATGAGCTTTTATTATTCAAGTCAGAAAATTAGATTTATTGTTGTGTTCTTTGGTGGTCACAGATGCTCTTATTTTTTTAAATATCTCTGTATAAGTGTATGCAATTTGATTTATGCTTTTTGGTGAAATGTAATGATGCTCTTTTTACTTTTTCCTCACACACTGGAAAAATTATACGAGTCCATAGCAAACAAATATGCAGATGTCATTTTCAGTAATAAGACAATGGCCAGATTTGGACTGTACAAAAGTTGTTTTTCAGACCATAAACCAATTTAGTGTGAATTTATTGTGCCGTTCTTCACCTCCAATTCTAACAGGTAGAGGCCACAATAGCTAGGAAGAAGGTGGACGGATCAATAAGGAATTTAATACAACAAAAAATAGGAACAATTGCAAATTTAATAAAAATGAATTATTTACAGAGGTAAATAATTAATACATGGCCTCACAAGGAAAACTGAAGAGTGTTGAAAAACAAATACATACGGCACAGACTGCTCTTACGCTGTACATTTGAGGATATATTTCACAATCTCAAAGTAAATTATTTATTTATAGAAATTAGTCTGGAAGAGACCAAATACTAACCAAATATAATATGCTAATAAAGAGCTTAAAGAGCATCTTTTAAACGGTTAAAAAAGCTCCTTAGTCACCATTATGAATTCTGACTAAACAAATAGTTTAAATCATTAAACCATTGTGAATTCTGACTAAAATATTTAAATATCAATTTAATTCTGATAAAAATAAATTACACAAAGGTGTGACTTCCCAACATAACTCAAACTTCTGTGGGACTATTTCTTCCACCACTTTTGAAGTAATCGAGAAGATTCCGACTTGTTAATGTTTAACATTAATATAGAAAACCAATTAATATAACAATAGAATACTTGTGAATTTCTCAATAAACAAATTGGTAAAATGATAAAGTTATAACGTATAAACCAACAAAAATGAATTACATTTATTAATGTCTACAAAATATTACCTATAAAAGAACCACTATCAGATTTTAAAGTTCAAACAATTATTGGTAACCACAAAACAATGTATATTTATACTAAATATTCCAAGCTAGAAAAAAAATCGAAAAGTGGTTACCTATTAACACCTTTATAAATTACAAAGAAACTAACGTACAAGCGGAAAGGAAACAGTAAATGTTCCATAATATGAATTTACTTTCAAAAATAAATCTTCTAGTGGGAAATTACTGACGCCTACATTGAACGATTATAACCACATTTTTAACTAAGTGTTCAAACACATAAACCCATAAAATGTCGTTTTAAATTTTAAATATTTAATAAGATAATATATAGAGTTTATATATTGCCATCCTGGAGCGATTATGTCCAAGTTCAGACCAGGACATATCGTGGAATTGTCGGATATAATAGTCAACCATGTTAGCTGGGCGCCAGCTTTATATATATCTAGTTTCTGGGTAAAAGAGCGGGAAAACTTTATATTAAAAATACGCAATGTTGGGAACATGTGCTAACAGCATACTTTCTTGTTAACAATCATCAAAACTTGGTACGTGCTCAAGTTATGTAGTCCGGACATCTGGTGAGTAGGCAGTTAAAATCTGGCACGTTCTCAAGTCACGTAGGCTGGACACCTGGTGTAGGCACGTGTTCAAGTCACGTAGGCTGAGCCTATGTTGAGCTTGCCGTTACAACTGGGTATGTTTATTAAGTCACGTGGATCGGACAACTGGAGAGTAGGTAGTTTAAGACTGTGAATGGTTAGTCTGTCGGCCCTCTGGGCCATTCAGCTTAGTCCTGGTACTTAATGATGGCTCGTTCATAGTTTGTCAGTCTTCTTTTCATGATAGACTTTGGTGCAAACTAGTCGAGTTATGGAACTCGTGCCTAGCCAGAAGATACGATGAGTGAGTAAAGCACATTTATTAGACATAGTAAGTTTTGTACATCTTTTATTTTGCAGGATGTCTATGATTATTGGTTTATTTTGGATGGTTAGTATTAATGTAGCATTAGCTATTTACGCTAATATTATATTATAAATTAGTTTCATGACTTTTGGATTAAGCACTTTATTATCTAGAATCACATACATATAAATTGTTTATATTCTTAAAATTAGAGGTCAAATCTTCTGTCCTGTTTTAAAGTTTTACTACTCTTTATAAAATTTGATTTTACCTTTAAAAAAGCAACAAAAAATTGTCAAAAAAACTCTAGTATTCACAATAATTTATTATACACTCTCACATTCTTTCATTAGTTACTGATTCCTTGGATTTATTTTTACTTACCTCCATTATCTTTAGTAAATACAATTTTCATAAATTGGAACATGTAAAGAAGATACCAGTTTCCAAGCTGTCAGCAAATGGTTCAAATTTCATTTTATTAAGGTCTTTGAAATATGAAATTGTTTGAAATGCTCTTTGGTGTACAAAATTCGCCATTTTTCTCAATGTTTCTATATCAGTGTATATTATTTTATTCGTGTTCTTATGTGGACTGTTGATAATACAATTTAAATTAGTTTATTCAAAATTTTTACAAGTTTTTAGTAAATGTAACATTATTTTATGATAAAAAGAGAGAGAAAGTCTGAGTGGTGTGCTATGTCAATTATTTTTGTCAATCGCCCTCATTAACAAATGGTTATAAAACTTAAAAATAATGTATAAATTTTAATTGCTGACCAAAACAGGTATTGTATTTTATTATCCTCTTTTACTACCATTTTATTACTAGAATTGATTAACAAAACAAGACATTAAAAGTACTACTTATGAAAAATAAACTGGCTTTAAATAGTTTCAGGAGTCACCGATGGCTAAATATTTTACTGAGAAAGGACCTTTCTTAGTTGAATCAACCCCCTGAACCCCCGTTTAGAGATCAACTGGAGCAATTTACCAAGGTTAGTATGTAGCTGAAGAATGGTGAAATCACATGATATCTTTGGTGTATATAAGAAAATAGAGGAACACTAGGTATCTCTCTAAAAACACCACACATATTTAAATTTTTATATACTAAATGTTCTTTAAATCTAGATTAAGAAAAAGATTTTTTGTTAAGTTTTGAAATTCAAGTAAAGTGTAGTCTAAGTGCAAATACTAGAGAGAGTCTTTATAATTGTCAGTGAAAGATTGGAAGTGTTATCGGAAATAAAATAAGAGACTAAAAAAAACTAGATACTCAATTTCTTTACTATTTTTCTAATTTTGTACATCGGCATCATTGTGTGATTGTGCTTGAAGTGTTTAGTTGTATGGAGTTAAGAAATGGCCTGTTTTGCAAAAAAAAACTTTGAATATTGTTAAAAGACTTATTGATCTTTATACTAACAAAGAGAATAAATAATATTTTACATTTTTAATTCAAACAATTTATGTTAATTGCCAGAATATGTAAATATTTCAAAAATCTAATAATACTTTTAAACTATTACCAGACTATTCCTTGAAATAACTGACATTACTCTATGTTCAACTTCAAGAGAATAAATATGGATGTCAGAAAGTTGGAATTTAACTAACTTGCAACTTATATTTTGACTAAATATACTTTCAAAATGAAGTCCTACTATAATGTTGAAGGTATGTTCCTGACAAAAATTTATTTTTATAAATGAGCGCTCATTCTTTTCTACTTCTCAACTATCAGCGTTTAAACTGAACAGGTAGTAAGACGTGATGCTAAATAAATAATAAATAAATACTTCTCAAATATCACTCAGGCAGCCATTGGTCAAAAGAAAGTTTGGAGAGTCCAAGCAATTTCTACGCCACGCTGACAGGAAATATAATAATTGATGGTTTGCTTTTCTTTGCCACCGGAGTTGTACATTAATTACATGGACGTTCATACTTCATTGTTTACAGACATAAACTACTGTATAACAAGACAATAATCTATGAACATGCACAAAGAAAGATGAATATGAAACAAATATGCATGTTTGATGGAGGTGGATGGGGAGATAAGGTTGTTTGTAGCATGATTCATTGCATAACTTGAGCTGAAATCGTGTAGAAACAACGTTTTAATGTATAGGATTATAGCTGTACTCACTGTATTGTATGACAATAGTATCAAATATAGTTTTTCATGTTTAAAATATAGGCCTAGGTAAATTAGAAAATAAAATGTTATATGTAATATTTCGTGTGCAAAGATTTATATTCCTTGTATATTTAAATATTATCAAATGTGTTTAAACTATGATTGATGTTTTTTATTCTCTAGTATAGTTTTAAAAGGTTAGGCCTATATTTTAGTGCTAATAACATTAAAGAGATGTGCTAGCTTTGAATAAATAAGTCTAGAACATTTAATGTATGGTGAGTGATTACCTTAACTTGTTCTTTGATCGAAAGAAAGCCATCACACAGAGATTCAATTTTAACATCCGATTTTTGAAAACATTGTGCTCCATAATTTATGTTATCATTAATACAGACAGGCAAATTGGAATCCTCCTAGAATAAAACAAAATATACACACTTTAATAAATATATGTCAATAATGCAAAGGGGATATCAATGTATGAATATATTACAAACTGTGATTATTGTTTGCATGTGCAGTAGCCTATACACAAGATAAGTTTGATAAATTAGAATCAAAGTACTATTTAAGGGCTACTTTTTAAACAACGTCTTAATGTGTACTATTTGTTATCTATTTTTATTTAATTTTAGGCCAAGAAATACTTTCTATTAACTCTTTTCATTATTATGGTTATAGAAATAGTAATCTCAAGTCCAACTATCATAAAGAGAACTTTTAAAAAATAGTGACATATTTTTAGTGTGGTCATATTAGGAAAAAAACAAATTATTTATTTATCAATAATATTTAATAAACGTGACAGAGGCAGATAAGATGAATTAACATATTAAGATGTGAGAGCAGATCTAATAACCTTTATACCTAACAGATTAGGTTATTTATTTAGCACTGTGTCTTACTACTAGTTCGAGTTGTATGTTTTTGTTTTAATTAAGCTGATGTTTTTAAGAGATTAGGAAGATTATATTTATAGGAGGTGTACACACATTTGCATATGCATTTTGGAAAACAACCCTCGCTACACCAGACCAAAATTCAAACCTTGATCTCTCCATCATCAACAGTCTAATCTACTGCGAAAGTAGCACGTTAGTCCATGCGACCAGTGAAGTGGGTATTAGGTTCTTCATATGTGAATTTGATTGTAGCTTAATTTCTTATTAAAAGACATTGGCTTATGAAAAAGTTGAACCATGCAAATGCCATAATCAGCAGAATATCAAACAATCTACAATGGTGAGCAAAAAACCCTGTCCACTTGAGAAACCTGTGGTTCATCGTAACAGTCTAAGCTCGGTTCATAAGATAGCTTGGTGAAACTTTCCAATCTACAAACTCCTCCTTAATCTGAGAGTGGGTTAAGTTAGCTCTCCTAATATGGAGCAGTCAATATTAAGGAGGAGGTATAGTTATACACTTTAGGTGAAGATATAAATGATCTTGTATTGAAAATAAGTTCGTTAATAACATTTTATTTCATTAAGTTTAAAATATGACTCGAACAAGGAATCAAACCTGATCCTTAATTCATCAATACTTTACCACAAAGCTATTTATGAATCATCCTGTGCTAAAGGTCATACTTAGGTTTTAGGGAAACCAAGGATTTATTTTCGAAGTTTTCAAATATATATATATATATATTTTAACAAAAAATTTAATTTTGATTCAATCAGACTTCTGTGCTGTTGTCCATAGTTCAATACTTGGTCCCGGTACAGATTTATCTGTATCCAAACCCTTCCTTCACCTCTGACAAGATATGTATTAATCACAACTTGTGAATGTGGGGAATGCTAGGCGTCCACTGTGGTTCGGATCCCACGTTAAACTGTAGGTCCTCCATTTCGTCTCCCAATACCCCTACCATTACACATTAACGTAAGTTTGTTGTTGTTAAGGGAGAGACAGACAATATTGCAAAAACTACTTTTTAGGGTTTGGGGGGTCATTAAAGGTCGATATCCATCAATATCTCATGTTTGGATTTTTGACGGTTGTAATACTTTAACCTAAGTGTTGGGAAAGTTAAAAAAAAANTATATATATATGTATTGGTTGAAAACTATTGGTTTTATAAAAATATATTTCAATTAAAGTATTTTTATTATAAATAGACCTACATATTTGCAATAGTAAGTAAATTCATATCTAAAAGACTTACAGAGATATAATTAGATATTAGAATTTTTGATTGAAATATTGATCAAAGATTAAAAATAAAATGTAATCAAAATTGTCGAATTGAAGTAGTCCAGACACTTTTTCCAGTGCTGGATCCCAAAGGAGTAATGGGAAATCAATACAGCTAAGACTTAGACCAACATAACCATATTTTTTTAATTTTATATAATACCATGTTTGCTATATTTTGAGTATTGATATTTTAATGTGTTAACCTATGTTTTAGACTATTCATCAACTTGTTTGAACATTGTTTGAGTTGATGTAGTATTTTAATGTTCTCTAACTGTCCATAATCATATATTATGTTCATCTAAAAACCTTCAGATTTATATTTATTTGTTTTTCAACATCACAATATAGTATCAACTTTAATAACAACTTAACTTTTGAACATAATTTTTTTATTTTCTATATTAACATATATCTAAGTCTTAACTCTCAAAATCATTAGAGCCGATTTTGATGAAATCGATTTCTTTCTGTTTTCGCTTATAAATAAACTACCCTTATTTTTAGGGCTATATGTCCAATTCCAAAAATCCCTCGGGGCAACCCCACGAAACCCCTATATACCAAGTTTTAGCCCAATCAGTAAAATAGTTTAGTCTCTGCCCGAGGTATAAACAGACAGATGACATTGCAAAAACCACTTTTCAGATTCGGGGGATCATGAAACTTTGACATTCATCAAAATTTCGAGTTCGATTTTTTTGTCAATCACAATACTTTCTCTACCTGTAAGATAGCAAGAAAATAAAATGATGATATGTCATCAAAATCCAGGCCCTGACTATTACTGTTAATAACTTTAATCATCAGGGCATTTAATAAATGTCTCCAAAACCATTTAATTTTAATTTAGTGTTTCATCTACCAAAATAAATTTAAATTCTATTCAATGAAAAGTTTACTCACGGGAGGTTCTTCTTTAATAGGAATAGGACCTGGACAACATTCTGGCTGCTGACTATCATTCACCTCTTCTTTTAAACATTCCTTTGATTTTATTGGAAGATCAACTTCAGGCTAGTAGGAAAAATTAGAACCTTTATATTAGAACATTTTAGAATATAAAGATTTAAATAAAACGTGTTTTAGACGATATATATTTATATAGATCATGTAAACATAGAGATGAAATGAAAATGCTTAGGAATATATGATCTTAGCATGAACATGTTTGAGAACAAAGAGATTTATATTAAAAACAATTTAAGAAAGTGAGAGTTATACTGAACAAATTTTAGGGCATAATGATATTGGAAAATAGTTTAGGAAAATATAAATCTAGAGAACATTGATAAATAAAATACAATAAATTGTTCATGTTTAGCAATCTAAGGCTAAAAAGCTAAAGTGCCTGTGACCAAGTGGAGAGTTGAGGTTTATATTTCGGCTGGGTACAATAAGGGATAGCTTTACAAATGTGATATATTTGTTGTTTCCCCATAACATCTCCACAATAATATCAGTAATTTTTCTAACTAATCCTCATAATCCTTTACACTCATGATGAGTTGTTAGTAATTCTGCTGATAAACGTACCTACTAAAGAATCTTAAATTTAAAAAAAAAAAAGTTATCAGTATCAGCACTTTACATATATCCATTTTTAACCAAATCGTCAGAATAATTTCCAAACAAGTGCTAGATTTCAAAAATATGAGCATGCTATGCATAAACTGATCAACCCCATAGTGTCAAATTCGGAGTTAGTGGTGCCATCTTGTATCTGAAGAATGAAGCTATATGTATATAATTTTATATAACCTCTTTCTTACTAGATGGCAGTGTGTGAAATTTTAAACCAAGCGCCAAATGTTGATGAGTAGGTTTTAGTTATGTATGAACAGACCAAGCGATGCTCATGCTCAATGCAAGACAAACATCGCCATTATACTCGGCATAGAGAGTAGGTGGCATGTTTCCCGCAGTTAGTTCAGTTCACCCCGGTTAATTGTGTGACTCCTAGTAATGTTGCTTAACGTGTACTGTTATTTGCTATTATGTACACCCACCCAACTCCAGAAAATACCACATTATACTTCATTATATCAGGACATAGTTATTTGCCTAATGATTCAGAGTTCAGGGACATTGAATGTGCATTAAAGTTACAACAGAGGATGTATTCCCCAGAGGACTACGTTAATGTCACCCGCCTCGGTGGCGTAGTTGGCTAACGGGCTTGTTGTGTTGAGCTCGACTGCTTATGAAGGGGAGATCGAGGTTCGAATCTCGGTCGGGTGAACTGGGGGTGGTTTTTCCTAAATGGTTTTCCACTCTCCCTCCACGCATTCCACTCTCCCTCCACGCAAATGTGGGTTCACTTCCTCTAATTCAACCTTCCCCATTCCTAATCCATTAGAGTAATTAGTATTTAAAGTGTATAACCCGAACGGGTAGTAAGACGCGGTGCTAAATATTATTATTATTACATTAATGTCATGTTAGGATGACATAAAAGAAACAAGCTCGCTGTCCCATTGATAGATAGTGGTGATTTTGTTGGAACCACAGCACTCGAGAGAGATTTGTTAACCGGAAACAGGACATCCCAGTGAATTGGTTAAAGGCAAAACCACTTTTTATTTTTATTTGCAATACTTTCAGAAAGTGATTATTGAAAATAAAAAATGCTCCAGATTGCAGTTTCTCTGATAATATCTTTAATCGGCTGCAACCACTGTGGCCTGACGGTAAGCCAATATCATCAATGAAGTTAGCAGACATCAAATTCATTGTGCATCTCTTTCCCACTGATGCAAAGAAATTGTATAATAACCTCGTTGCGGATGAAAGAGTTGAGGACGATGTATATGGCTTCGATGGAAGTCTTGATTTTGATATTGAAATGAGTAATGAGCTTTAAGGATGTGTATATACTTTATTATTAAAGATACTCTATGAACTCTTAAAGCATATACAATATTATAAATGTTACATTATTATTTATGCACATATGTTTGTGTTATACATCTTAAAATTAAGTCTACAGGTGCAATGCCTTCTTTACTTTTTTTTTATAAATGTATTTTGTATTACTGTATTTATCTGTTTTAAATTGTGTATTGAATTGTAATTTATTTTCTATTTATATTAATTTAAACTATGAATATGTAATTTGTTTGGATTCTTTGTGTCCTATTTTTAATTTGCTTTGAAATTTTTGTATAATAGTTCATTCAAATATGTCATTATCCATTAAAAGACTAAGGCCCAATCTTACAATGTCACGTTAAAGTCCTCGTAACTTAACCGTTTGTAAAGTCTAACCGTTGGTTAAACTTAGCGTTGCGTTTTACAATACTATTTTTATGGGCGCGTTAAATTACGGATAGGTGCCTTCCATTAGTTCTTAGCGTTAACTTTCTCGGAGCGCTAGATTTGTGTTAAAGCTTTTGATTGGCCTAAATTGACCATAGAGAATATAACCAAGTCATTAGAACGTCTATGGAACTGTTATGAAAAAATCAATCAAAACTAGTTCAATTCATCAAGTTTGTTGAGGTTATCTGCTATATTTTATCGTATTTATTTCCCTGCTAAAATGTCTGTTGAGAATCATAAACGCGAACGAAGTGTAAATTTTAGCAAAGAAGAGGAAATGTTGCTGATTGAATTAATTAATCAAAGTCGTCATAATCATACAATAAATCAGCCATTTCATAATATAAATAAAAGTAACCTCACTTTAATAATAACAACAATCGCCTTGAAAACAATATGGCGGAGTGTTTAACGTTGTTAATGTGGACGTTATGTTTGCTAACCGGAAGGTAGACCTCGCGTTAACTTTACGAGCACATTTACGTGAACATTAGCGCTAACCAAACATTGTAAAATCAAAAGTAGTGGTCGTTATCGCTTAACCTCATGTTAAGCCCTAACGAATAGAATAACATGACATTGTAAAATTGGGCCTAAATGTCATTTGTGTTGTAACACATTGTCTTTTTTTTTGTTTAACAAAATCTCACTGATCTCAAGAAAGTGAAAATAGTCCAAGAAAAAAAATTGATAAAAACAAGTATTACCTCTTGGATTAAACCTTATATGTTTTTGTAAATTAAACAAAAAATAATAATATATATACTCTGAAATGTTCAGATGAATAAAAAACGTTTTACAACAATTTATTTTAAAAAAGGTCATTATAAAATGTATTTTTGTAGGAAACTGTGTTTCTGTCGCTTGGTCTGTTTATGCATATTACGGTCCAATTAGTGATCAATTATTGAGTATAAAACTTACATATATAAACATAGCATTCATTATAAAACTATGTAATAAAGCAATAGGCATAGAATTAATATAATAAATGTATACATATAATAATAACACTATTTAATAATTAATCTATATCATCGCCTAACACAATCTATGGGCCTAATCTGTCAAGATAGCTTGCATGGAATTGTAGGGATGGGTGCAAGATAGATGGTTGCGTTTGAATTTATTCTGATGGCTCAGGTTTTGGGGTTTTTATTAATAGCACTAAGAGTTAATACAAACATTTGATGTTACAAGGTGTTAGAAAAAATGTACAAAAACTTTGACGTATGCGCTCGAAGAGAACTGGCTTGGTGAGTAATATGAAACTACTGGTTCAAATGACACCACTCGCAACCCCCTTACGGACTCGAATCTGGTATCCTAGGCACTGTGACTGCCCTTTAACTCAAGTACTTGATGACCTTATGTTCTAATCTGTATGGTCCCGGTGACGAGCAGATTGACTGTCTCCAATAAGATATGAATGTGTCAGCCTCGATATTAATAAATCAAAGACTTTGATAGTCTAATCCATCATAGTTACTCACAGTGGGGGCAATGTTGTTGTGAGTTGGCAGCATTCTTTCTTATTGTTTACTAATTTATCCAACAAGTTTGCATGGCCAGTTCTTTCAATCACGATATTTCAACAGTGTTATGTTAGTTTAAATAAACATTCCAATCTATCTCAGGGTTGTAACAATATATAATAATACTATGTAATAAATCTATGTATAGTGATACTAGGTAATAAACCTATATATAATAATATTCTGTAATAAATTTATATCTATAATTATGATTATTATTTGGTATGAAATCAAAATTATCTCATAAACCATTTAAATACACAATAAAATATTATTACATTTGACCAGCTCAATTTAAAAACTATCCATTAAAGTTTACTCACGAGAAGTTCTTCTTTAATAAGAGGAAATGTAATAGGTCCTGGACAACATCCTGGCTTGTGACCGTCATTCTGTTCTTCTCTAAAACATTCCTCTGTTTTTATCGGAAGACCAACTTCAGACTAGCAGGAAAAATAGAAGATTTAGAGCATACTGATTTATACTTAAAACATTTCAAAATATAGAGATTTATAAATGAGAGTACAGTACCTACTTAGTTATATTTTGTAAATATTTAAAAAGTTTCATAACATCTTAACTCATAATGAACATGTTTTAGAGTAAATAAAATGTATATCGCTGAATAACACAAAATGAGTTTTTTACAAGTCTAAGTCATCCAGCTCCCAATAACTAGATTGCGTTCAAGTTTGTTCATGGTTTTCTTGGTACATTGAAGGGTGATTTTATTCATGTGATTCATTAATAATTTTACCATAATGTACCTATAATAATGCTGGTGAGTTTTTTCTTTGTTAACCTTCTTGTCTTATAATAATTCATTTATAGTGATGGTGGTAGACATATTAATAAATAAACTATATTAAACAATTGTACATAAATTATCATAAAATGTGGATTTTTTTTATTGTTTAACAGCACCTATATGAAATTGTATCTGAAAAAGTAGTGCACAGTGTTAATTATAGAGTAAGACATTTCTCACGGAGCCCAAATCCTTTGAACTAAATCATTAGAACCACTTTTAAACAATTTCAAACTTTCAAAAATCAGTATACATTACCTTTAACAGTATTTTTGTTTTCCAAAAATACATGTGAACATCCTATAGATATCTATTTTCTAAGAAATTGTTTGAGTAATTTTCAAAAATTTGAACTGCCCAATTAAGTTATCTTTAAACCTACCTTCTAATTAGATCTAGAATTAATATAACGGTTTTGTCTTTTAATTAAGAACATATAACATAAAAATATCAAGTTTGAACAAATCCATCAAGGTTTTTATTGTAACCTCAGATAGAGAGACAGAAGGTCTTTGAGATTTAAAAGACCCTTTTCTTGATTACAGGGGTATATAAACAATCAAGTCACAAATATCTCACACAGGAGGCTAGTGACTAGTCCCAACAATCTGTTATTGGGGTGATTTTTAAAGAATGTGTGTGGTTTCTCATTCTCAATCCAAATAAATACGAGCCGTGTTAAGAAAAATAGTTTAGGTTGCATTTGGCCACTACTAGCATTTACTATAATTGAAAAGTAAAATAATTTTGTGTGAATTTCAAACTGTTGACAAGAGTACAAGAAACAATGTTTCAGCAACTTTCCGATCATTATGAAATATTTTATTACCAAAGTTGATTGGGATGCTTACTAGTAATTATCAGAATTGTAAAGGTTGTCTTACTTCTGACAACAAATGTATAAAGACTCCTTAGATGTTAAGCCCTAGTTTGGGCAATCTGGTCAAGTGTTCATTCAGGATTATCTAAGGCAGCGGTTCACAAAGTGTACTCCACAAAGGATCTCTAAATGCTCCACAAAGAGATTGGAAAGAAAAATAAATGTGAGAAGATCTTAAACCTGTAAATTTGTGCGGCCATGAACTGTGTTTAGGTAAGTATTGGGTATAAATTATTTATCTCCTGCAGCGTGTTGTGAAGCAGTGTAGCTAGCAAGTATAACAAAGTCGAAGTGTGTGTCATGCATCAGCTTAGTCACATATGTGCACCCGCATCTCACCTTCTTGGAATCATGCAAAACAAAGTTGGCAAAGCACACAGACTGCATGCGGCGAAACCAAAGAAGCCCGACGGTGTAAGTTAGCCTTGTATTTGTGATAACTTCGTCTCACTTTCAGAGTTTTGCAAAGTGTTGCCAAACGGTGCGATGTTCCCTAAAAAAATGCTCCATCATTTTGAGGCGCCCATCTTGAAAGTAAGGGCAAACCTATTGATTTCTTCACAAGGAAGTGTGGTGAACTTACACAAGCCTATAAAATTATATAGAATCACTCAAAAACCATTAACGAAAAGGCTTTGACGTCGTCCTACTTAATCAGTTACCAAGTTTCTCAAGCTGGTGAAGCCTATACCATCACTGTAAACATTATCAATCCTTGCATAAAGGACATAGTTGAGTGTATGCTGGATGGAAAGGTTACAAAACTAGTGGACACAGTTCCATTATCAAATAACACAATCTCGCAACAAATCAAGGATTTATCAGAAGGCGTGAAAGATACTTTACTTTCGCAATTAAATGCACTAAATATTCACTCCAAATGGATGAATCAATGTATGTTGCTGGGTTGGCAATTTTAGCAGTATTTGTGTGTTACCAATACTTGGAGTATTTTCAAGAGGATTTACTTCTCTGCAGTGTGTTACCTATTAACACAATTAGCGCTGAAGTTTTCAAATTAATTTACGAAGTGTTCAGTTCACAGTGAGTGGCATCCCATGAGATAATTGTTTTGATGTGTGCACAGACGGTGTGAAGACCATGACTGGGAATATGTCTGGTGATATCTCAAGAATAAACCAAAAAGTCAGGGAGTGCAGAAGTAGCCATTGCATCCTCCACCACAATGTCCTTGTTGTTTAAAAAAATGCCACCCTTCATAAAATAAGTTTTGGACAAAAGCATGAAAATAATTAATTTTATAAAAATACGACCTATTCAAAATGTTGTGTGATGACATGGGGAGTATATATACATCTTTACTTCTTCACACAAAAGTAAGATGGCTTTCTCGCGGTAAAACTTTAACTCCAATTTTCAATAATTTCAATGGGAAAAATTAAGTTTGGAACGAAATTTAAGGTATTTAGTACTCGAAAATTAAGTGGTGCTTTGGTTATGTGATAGTATAGCGAATAACAACTTTAAAAATGCAGTTAGGTAAAAGCAGCAAAAAATGCACATATGTGCCTTTGGCATCAGGGCGGCCAATAGTGTTACATGACTAATTTATCTCCTTAAAAGTGCTCCACGATTCAAAATGTTTGGGAAATGCTGGTCTAAAGGAAAGGGTTATGTGGAAATCAACTAAACAAGTGTAACATGATATTTATCTTTTATATCCTCTATCAGGTTAAACTAGATTAAACTATAACTATAATCAATAATATAAATAAATGAGTTTTCAAGTTATACCTTAATGTCCAGCTCATCATGATGATTATATTGCAAGTACTCCTCTGATTCAATCTTCAAGGTGAATGTCTCTCCCTCCATTTTGTTTTATTGAACTGGATCTAGATATTAAAAACTCACAAAGAGTTGATCATGTGTCACCTGCACATTGATAATATAAAATATAGTTACCGGAACTAAACATTGCATACATGATTTCAAATAAAAGAAGATACATTCAAATCCAACAAAGTTTCATAGATAACATTAAATATATTATAACATTTAGGATGTTATTTGATCCTAGCCTCTATTTGTAGGCCTACATTTAACAAAGTTCTTTACTATGTCCATTTTTTCAAGCACTGTGGCTGACTAACTGTTTGGATTATATACCTTTATACTAATTATGCTAATTTATTTTTAGGGATTAGGAAGGTTACATTTAGAGGAAGTGTACCCACATGTATGTGGAGGGAGAGTGGAAACTTTTTTTTTAAACCCCTCAGTGCAATTAGCCAAGATTCGAACCTCAATTTCCCCATCAATGTCAGTCTAGTCTACTGTAAGAGAAGTGCCATAGACCATGCAGATACCAAAGTTGGCCTTATGTTAATTGCAATGTAAAAGTTTTAAAGTGTGATTTTACAGAATAACTACCCAACAATTTGATGAATGGCTTAACCCCAGTGAATATTTAATAATTTAAACATATTGCACTTTAAAATGAAATTATTTATTTCATAAAATATATTTATAAAAGCCATTATGAAAGCTCTGTATTATATTACATGACATTTCTTTCAAAGTTTGAACAATATAAGGCAGAGGAGGGCATGAGTGAGCAGGTAATCAAGAGTAAGCAGCTGTTTATTCCAGTTACTGAGAACACTTAACGTAATTAGCTGGTTCAGAAGCAACCAGTCAGTTATTTAATTTATGACAAAATATTAGTTTGTGTATTTTTGGAGGATATACAGGTAAAAACTACTTTTTGATCATTTTTATATAGTTTTAAAACTTCATAATATAAGGCTATGAGCTATGAATTCATTTAAATTCAAGTTATATAATTTAAAAGTAATGTCCGTCTAGTAGACTATCCTGTAGGAGCTGACATCTAATCAGGTTTTTGCTTACCGATTCATTAAACCAGAAATACTAACACCTAATTTATAGGTACTATTTGCCACGTTCTGTAAAGACTTTCTGACATTCATTAGTTTTTTTATCTGAATTAATTATTAATCATTCTCATCAATTGTTTATTTTAATAAAAACCCATCACTCTCAACTTCAAAGTGGGGACATGAACGGTGTTCATCCTATGAAGTCACAGAAGCTTTTGTTTGGGAATTTTGTTAGGTGTCACCAAACTTCCCCTTATTTGTGTATTTTAACATTGTAAGTGATAAAATAATATAAATTATACCACTTTTGTGTTTGCTATTTATTATTTATTTTATTTAAAATGATATTTATTTTATAAACTGTTTTACTCCAATTTCCATAGTAAATCATCTAAAAATGTAGTTACTCTTACCCGCATAGTGTTTCTAAGAGAAAGAATGTTCTATTGTTATAGACACACTTGCAGAAGTACCAGGCTTTGATCTTCTGATCCAGTTTTTAATGACTTAAAAAAATCTAATCAAAAACTTAAATTCCAGCTTTGAGTTCCACATGTTTGTGTACAAGGGCTACTAATTTTAAATTTTCACACCTTTGTGTGCAGTAGATATTGGGCAATGGTCACAATAGACAAACTCTTCATTTTATTAATATTGATAGAATAATTAATAATATAGTGATTTTCCCTTCTTTTTGTATTTTATATGTTAGGTCTTTAATAAGTATTCTTTCATTGGACGGAAAAAATACTCAAGATGAGTATTCTTACCATTCTATATCATATTTAAGAGCAATTTGAATTAACAGCTGTTTGTTATAAAATCTTCTGATTTAAAATTAATAGTTAAATTGCAAACACTCATACAATTACTTGTACTTGATTAGCGAGGCTTGAAAGATGGAAATGATCTTTACGTTACAGATATAGACGTAACAAGTATCATATTTGTAACTTTAAAAATGACAACTTGGAATGGTTTCAATAAAACCTGAGACCGTTGGATTAAGGCGCCAATTTTCTACCACTAAGCGATCAAGAAATAATACCCCCCTCCCCCCTTCATAATCATTTTTACCAATAGTTTGAGAGTGAGTTGTTTTAACTTTATCAATATTTGTGAATGGACTAAAAAATCTTTATAAATAGGCTTATCAAAATTTATCCTCAGTTATTACAGTTTATTAAAATGCCTCCATCTTCCTCTATCCTTCCAACACTCTTCCTCCTTTAATTCATTTCATTCTTCTCCAATCACTTGGAAAAAAAAGTATCTATTAAGTATAAATTACGTTAGTGTAGGGTACATTTAGTATAAGATAATATTTAAAATGTACATCACCAAATAAATTAATGTTGACTACAATGTGTGAAGCGTCGGTCTTTCCACCTCGTCGCAGCTGAAGCCTCGTCTGAGATTATGAGTATTTGATATTTAGAATATGAGTAGAGTCGTAGTACTCTTTTTTTAACTATGTCCATAAGACAGGTTTTTTTTCTTTGTGTCAGAGTATCATACTTTCTATGCTCATCATACATAAGTTTTTGTGTCAGGATATCTGACTATTTTCTATGCCCATAAGGCATAGTTTTGAATGTTTGTCTTAATGCTCTTTTGGTATGTCCACAAGACATAAAATTGTTTGGCAAAATTATGACATGTTTTCCTATGCCCATGTGGCATAGTCTAGAATGAGGGTTTTAATTCTTTAATCATGGTCTATACGACTTTAACTACTATGTCAGTGTGTCTAACTTCTTTTTCTAAGTCCTTAAGACATAGTTTTATATATTAGGGAATAATAATGACTCTGTAAACGATATGACCATGTTTAAGATCTCTTTATGGAGAAAATCATGTTATCTAACGTTTTCTTCAGTGACATAGAGGAGTCACTATTAGTTATTTTTAGTGTTATCTATTTATGGTGTACAACCTGTGGGAGCCCTACTAGGCCATCAGTAGTGGTCTGTGGGGATAGTGTTTTGTCTCCAAACCCTTCTGGCGCCATTTGTATCAAGTAAAATAAATATCGTTTGTACTATTTATTGTGTGCCCAAGAATGGGTGAAAGTATACGACGTACGGCGGCTGGGTGCGCTATGGGCCCAAGCACGTTTCATGTAAATGAGCATTAGATTGTCTTTGCCAACTTCTGGTACTGACAGATTTCTAAAAATCCTGTCGGGGTGCATCCACGGGGCGGCCCCTGGTCAATGTGACGGACATTGGGGTCCGACATAGCTAAGACCCCAACAAGGTCATCTGTGTGTGAGGAGGCGAGGCCTTCTCGACACACACTAAGCAGTTGGTAGTGCGTACTCGTGTAGCAGGGATAGCTGGTCAGGGCACCTCCTCGGCGTCCCTGTTGGGCAACTCCGGACAGCTGGTCTCCAAAGTGCTGGGGCGGCAGCAAAGATAGTGGGTGTGAAAGTAAATACTGAGATTTGAGAATGAAGGTTGAGGAAACGGCTGTTCGGAGGATGAGCTCCTTACTTTCTCGTGATAGGACGATCACTAGGAGGAACCAACGCCTCCCTCCATCCGGTAAGTCCCAGTGGAGGGAATGGAGGGGGGGAGGGGGCGTGTTCTCAAGTAAACCAAGGCAGGTTGGCAAGGAAGGGCTGGTACTGGTTTTTTCGGGTGCTTTAGTACCTGAAATGGCACTCTTGAACTTTGGTCCACATCCAGCAAAAAGGTTTCGGACCCGATGGGTATCAGTGGTTGCATTGTTAGGGGCCTCTGAGCCTAGGGATAGTGTAGCAAAAAGCTCTTCGGGGGGTCGCCTTGAAGATTTAGTTGAATATCACTGTCCAGGCAGTTCTTACTAGGAATTCTTGTGGATGGTAAACTATTTGTAATATGTGGATGGTAAACAGAGTAAATCCATAAAATTAGGATTAAATACTTATTTTCATTAACATCAGGCCTATGTTCCGAAATACTCGCTTAGGTTAATGGAACTTTTTCTTATATAGTCCTGATTAAAAAGTTTTTTGTTTGTTCTTTTCGCTTGAATTGATTCATCTTATTTTGTTTAGAAAAATGTAGTGCTTATATCAATACTTTAAATGTTTTAGAAAATTGATGGCCAAGAATGGGCTGGATGGAGAGTGCACTCCCCTTTTTTACTGTGAAAGATATTTACAACTTAAGTTGAATTGATTGGAAAACCAATATTTTACAGAATTTAGTTCCTAGATAGTTTTTAGCACTGCGTCTTACTAACCGTTCGGGTTATACGCACTTACACTAATGTGTAATGGTAGGGTGATTGTGAGATGAAATGGAGGACCTACAGTTTAACATGAAATCCGAACCACGGTGGAGGCCTGGCATTCCCCACATTCACAAGATGTCTTGTCAGAGGTGAAGGAAGGGTTTGGTAATCAGATAAATCTACGCCGGGACCTCGGATTGAGCCCCGGACCACCAGCATGGAAGTCTGACACCTTAACCCTAAACCACAAGGTCACCTCCTATGTACTGATTACACTAATGGGTTGGAGTTTGGAAGGTTTAATTGAGATAAAATGCACCTGCATTTGTGTGGTTGGAGAGTGGAAAACCATTTATGAAAATACTTCAGTGTACCCGACCAAGATAAAACCCTAATTTCCCAATCTTTGGCAGTTTAATTCAGCACAAGAGTAGCGTGTTAGACCTCGCGGCCATGGAAGCAGTGCCTTAATCACTATTGAAATGCCTAATGCACAAGGAAGTTAGTTCAAGGATCACCATGGCCGAAGCTTTCAAAAAGAGGAGATTACTGCCAACCAGTAAGTTGAGTTTGGAACTTAGGAAGAAACTAATTGAATGCTAAATTTTTAGTGTTGCACTGAAAAGAACAGAAACTTGAACTCTAATAAAGATGGAAAAAATGGGCCTACCTGTAAAGCTTTGAACGGTGATGCTGGAGAAGACTTGATAAGATCAGATGATAGGGTGAGAAATGAAGAAGTACTACGAATAGTGGGTGATAAGAGAACGATTTTGGACGTGATTCTTCGGTACAAAGCAAACGGAATCAAACACATCCTTAGGACGAAATGTCTTCTGCACGATGTAGGCTAATAGAAGTCAAGGTTGAGGGAAAGGGGGGCTTAAGAAGGAGTAGACTTATTCAAATATTGGATGAATTAAAGGAAAGAAAATTCTGGGAACTGAAGAAGGCAGAGGACATGGGCGTATTGGCTTCTATGTTCAATGAAAAAAGGATTAGACCCGTCGTAATACAGAACGGCTAAAAAAATTCAAAGTGTAAGTCATTACGTTGGGAATGCATGCCCGCAGAGCGAGGTGGGCTAGTTATTCTTGTGAAGTAAGTTTTACCTATCAGCCTCTTCCTATGAAATCTTATCTCAAATATCATAATGTCTAACCATTATAGCCTATACTATATACAAACATATGTATTTACTTCTAATAGAAACATCATGTAATAATATTAATGTAAACACATAGGTAAACAAATATTTATACCTGTTGTCTATCAACTGGCTGAAAAGCCACCACATGCACAATCAAATAAACTATAAAAGTTTTTAACCAACATAAGAAAAATGAATAAAATTAACATTTGAATATAGTTCTAAACAGAATCATAGATAGTGGTAGAGGACAGTTATGGTTTTAAATAACATCATAGATACTGCCACAGAAAAAGAATAATTCAACATAAGAAATTATAATTAGTAATTACTCTATGAAAAATAAGTAAATAATTGATAGATGCATTCAAAAATCAAGAGTAATATGAATTATCATACAAATTGGTACAATTTCTATAATCTTAACTACGAAAATGTGGTTCATTTATAAACTTTAAGAAAATAAGTTTTTTAGAAAACATAACTTCAATTTAAAATCGCCAAATTTCAGGTGTCACAATTTATGTATTTGAAATTGCAGGACGAGCACAATTGGTGGGGATTGTAGTACTAGGTACCTAACACAACACTACATAGTCGTGAAACCTGATTCATCTCTAAATTTTGAGATAATTGACTTTACCCTGGTAAAAAAGCACATGAGTATACCATTGTAAACCAAGGAAAACCGTAATTGGTTTCGTATGGTTGTTTAAGGTCCAAGAAAAATCAAAGAAATCCAGACATGTGTGGGCTACATTGGATTTGTCAGGTTTTCCCAGGGACAGAGTATGCCAATGGGAACCATACATTGTCTGGAACCCTCAGGGTCTGTAGTTTAAAATAGTTTTCTGTGGGAAGGGCCAAAATAATGCAAACCCGACTTTGTCTGGAACATTTTGTATCTGTGGTTTGACCTGTTTCTTGATGGTATGTGCCAAACCCAAACCATTCCAATCCAGTCCTAGTCTAGAACGCCCCGTGTCTTTGGTTATATCTGGTTTTCCTAGGGACAGAAGAAATCAGACTTATTTTGGAACATTCTTGATCTGTGGTTTGGTCTGGTTTTCTTTGAGACAGAACAAACTATTGCAAACCAGACTTTTTTAGGAGCACTCTTGATCTGTGGTTTGGTCTGATTTTCTTTGGGACAGAACAAACGAATACGAACTAAACTTTGTCCAGAACACTCCGGTTATATGGTTTGGTCTGGGTTTCTTTGGGACAAAACAAACCAGTACAAACCATTCTTTATCTGGAACACTCTTCACCTGTGCTTTGGTCTGGGTTTCTTTGGGAGAGATCAAAACAATGCAAACCAGACCTTGTTTGGAAAAATCTTGATTTGTAGTCTGGCCTGGTTTTCTTTGGGACCGAACAAACAAGTGCAACCCAGACATTGTCTGGAACACACCGAGGCTTTAGTTTGGTCTGGTTCCTTTTGGGATGGGCCAAGCCTATATGGATCTGACTTTATTTGGAACACTCCGGGTCTGTGGCTTAGTCTGATTTTCTTTGGGATATAAATAAAAATTGCAAACTAGACTTTGTGTGTAAAACTCTGACTGTGGTTTTTACTGGTTCTTTCTGGGACAGAACAAACAAATGTAAACTAGACATTGTCTAGAACACTCTGGGACTGTGATTTTTTCTGGACTATCACTGGAACGAAACATACCAGTGCAAACCTGAATTGCTTGAAACACAATGGGATTCTCTCTCTCTCTCTCTATATATATATATACACACACACAAATTGCCTCTGGGACGGAACAAACCAATAAAAACTAGACTTGGTCTGGAACACTCTAGGGCAGTGGTTTTTTCTGGTTATCACTGGGACTATGACTTGGTTTGGTTCTCTTTGGGACTTAACAAACAAATGCCGACCAGATTTTGACTGAATCATTATGATACTGTGGATTAGTCTGGTCCTCTTTGGGACAGAACTAACTAATACGACCCAGACTTTGTCTGGAACACTCTGGGTGTGTGGTTTAGTCTCGTTCTCTTAGGTACTGAACGAAACAATGGAAACCAAACTTTGTCTGGAACACTCTGGGACTAGTTTTACTGGTTCTCTCTGTGACAGGCCAAACCAATATGAACCAGACTTTATCTGGTAAACTCTGGGACTGTAGTTTTTTTCTGATTTTCTATGGGATGGGCCACACAATTTGAACAAACCATGATTTTTTGGAATTATAGTTTTTTCAGGTTTTCTCTGAGACAGGCCAACCATTACGAATCAAACTTTGACTGGAGCACGCAGGGTTGCGGTTTAGTCTGGTTCTCTCTGGGACGGGCCTAACCAATACGAACCAGACTAATATATGAGTACCTTTAATATTGAATGTTGTGAAGGCTTGTTTGTTTTATTTAATTAATTTCATGGGAACTTAAGCAGATAACTGTTGCCTACATATTCCTAACTATATAATTGTATGGGTTGCTTGTCTAACACTATACAATCACGTTTATTACATCGTATCTAACTACTAAGAGTTTTGTATGGTTCACTTTCTTTGCCTGCGGTGTAATGTAAAATATAATGTAACTCTACCGTCACCACGCGCTATTGAACTCTGGGCCCAGCGTGTGTGGTGCTAAAAGGCAGGTCACGTGATCTTGCTCTCTGGCTTCCACGTGGTCGGGACGACATTTCAGCTACAATTACTTTAATCACTTTCATTGTGTTGTTGAATATGGTAGTGTTGGTGCGCACATGATGCCAAATTTTGTATCGGACACAGTTTTTTTATTTATATGAGCTCTCATTGAAACATAACAGAATTTTGCAGACTTTATTAGGCTAATAATCTTTATACTGTAGCCAACTAATAAATGTTAAATGTTCTGGCATCGGACATTATTATTTGTTTTGATCACCGCTGATTGTAACAAAACCGAAACCAGCACACTTATATTTAAAGTTGGCTTTTAGTTTGTATTGTTTTAAGAAACTATATTATATTGAAATTTCGATAAATAATGAATAAGGTATCTTAAGACTTAACTACATTTCTGAAAGTTGAAAAATGACACCTGGACATGGCAATCGAACCCGGGACCAGGTGTCATTTTTCAATTTTCAGAACATGATATCTGTGTGGAGTGATCGCTCACTAAATGCATACTTAATAGCTTCGGCTATTTGACTCTTAATTACATTTGTTTGAACGACAACCTTTGTGTAGTTGCCATACGTTCAAACGACCACTAGGGCTATAGTCTTGTAAAAAGTATTATTATATTACCATCCTTTCTTAAAAGTTGGTTCATATTTGGTTTATCGCCTTGATAAACCATATTATGTCAAAAGTTCTATAACTATGTTGAAAAACATTAGCTAAAAACTGTATTACATCTGTTTGGATGACATACTTTGTGTAGAAGCCTAACGTTCAAATGATAATTTATGTTATAGGCTTGTAGAAATTACGGTATCTACTAAATCATTATTTTAATAAGAATCCCAATCTGTGAGTATCTATTCCGTACCAGAATACTATAACATATTAGTATTTTGGTAGAATAAACGTCCATTTAGAATGAACGTAGAAATTCCCTTCTGGAAGTTCTTTTATTTTGCCTAAATACTAATGTAGGGTAGGCTTCTGGTACGAGATTAAGCCTTACTAACGAGCTTCCTTCAAAATTCATCACATATATTAGCCCACATCACCTTATTCAAAGGGAAAAAAAATCATCAGCCCAAACCTTATTATGCTCTTCAAAGTGTTTACTAGCAAATTTATTTAATTTAACTTGTCAGACATTGATGTATCTCATATATTCAATCAAATTAATGAACGATGTCAAAAGGCCACATTGCCATATATGGTGTAATAGAGAAAGATATATCCGAAAGTTTATCTCTCTCCCACACAATGGTATGGAGTAGACAGCTCGAAAATTTCAGCCCCAGATGTCTATCACGTTACATTATAGAGATCACTGCCAATACCTAACGTTTTTATAACAGGTAATTAATGTGTCCTTTATATTTTAACTAGAGCACAAATAAACTGTGTAAAATACATACCAGATTAAAAGTTCATGAAAATATAATATATTAAAAGGTATTGCATTTTAATTTTTTTTAATAAGAGTATGGTGCTAGCATTTATTTATATTAATTTATACCTAAATATTTGAAAACCTTGATTCATCTATTTGGAGTAGAGAGAGAGAGAGAGAGAGAGACATGCTGGTTTATCTATTCATTTAAAAAAAATTCCGAACAGAGAATTTTGATTAGGATCACTCTATTGGGACTATTTGAAAACAGTTTCTCTTTGTTATTATGTGTACCTACTTATATATAGTGACATTTCTTTTTAAGTTTATTGATTACTTGTCTCTATGCCGGTTTGTTAAAACTACAAAGTTACTAAACTGGAAAACCAATTGGTTAACTTGACAGTTGACAGCAGAGTGGACAGCAGTATAATCATCCGTGTTTAACCATCTACGTGATTACTTTTATCATTATACTTTGAACCTAAGAAATTATTTTGATAGATAACTTTAATAACCAAACTTACTCATTCTATCTTAATAAATTGTTTTCGATGGCGAATGGTCCATTAAGTCCTGGAGACCCACATTCATTTTCCAGACCAGGTTAGTTTGCTACTTTCCAGTACTATTTTAATACTTAATTTTAATATTATCGTGCAACCGAACGGTTAGTAAGACGCGGTACTAAAAAAAAGTATTTAATTTCTTTAATTTTTAGAGTGATAGAAATACACGAAGTAAAATGAGAAGGAATGCTTAGTGTGAATGTTAGGAACATGTTTTCTTTGTTACATAATATTGAATGAAAAGAACATTTTTACTCACAATCAACAGACCAAGAATCAGAATATACCGATTTTAAAAAGTGTTGGTAGATTTTCTAGTACTGGTACCTATTATTAGATGTTTAATAATTTAGGCTACTCACCTAGGCCTACTTAACAAAAATTTGAAAAATGAACAATTCAAAACCAAACTCACATGGGTTTAAGTTAAACAGAAACAAATATCTTTAAAAAAACCTATAAAATGTCACAATCAGATCCTCACGTACGGTATATTATGGAGGCTGTGCAAGTCTTTTGTAGTGACCACACTACACTCTCTTGCAATAAAGATATTTATTGGAAATGTTCAAATGATCTTTTTTTTTTATCCAAATGAACATGCTTGCTCACACATTAATTTTACATTTAGCAAACTCACACAAGACTTATCAATGGATTTGCCGTTTCCTTGTAAGTATAGTGATAGACCTATTACTTTATTAGGTAAATGTTAAATATCCTATTTTAGTTAAATGTGCTTATTAATCTAATTATAATCTCCAAATTTAATTATTATAAATAACTAAAAGGAAATACACCTCTAGAGCAGTGGTAGGCCAATAAATATAATATGGTGTGTGTACACTCAAGGGTAGGCTACGTAAAATTCAAATTAATATACATACATACAAACACACAATAGGACCTATTTAACGTCAAGGTCTATTGGACACACAATCCAGTACAATCAAAAAGCATGCTAGTAAACTAAGTATGTAATTAAATCTTTAGGCCTATCCAATTAAAGATAGACCTGTAAGCCTAATTGAAATAAATTTCATTATTATGTAAAGTTTGGTTTCTTAAATGCATTTTAGATTTTGAATGTGGCTAACCTAAATAAGTATTTAGGTCCCATTTAAATGGTAGTTCAGGAGGAAAATTGGTTGAAGGAAAGAATAAAATGAAAGCTATTTACTAAAATTAGCCGGCCACAGGTTGGAAACAGTTCATGATGACGATGATGGTGATGGTGACAGATACACACACTTCTCATACAAAACTTATTATTTTATTCCATTATTTGATGTAATTTATTTTAGATATAAATAATTATATTATTACTTAACACCTTACCTAACATCTTACTACCCGTTCGGGTTATACTCTTAAGTACTACTAGGAAGGTTGAATTTAGAAGAAGTGAACCCACATTTGTGTGGAGGGAAAGTGGAAAACCATTTAGGAAAAACCACCCAGTTCACCTGACCAAGATTGGAACCTTGATCGCCCCGGCCTCTCCAGTCAAGCTCAACATGAAACTAGCGCATTAGCCAACTACGGCACTGAGGTGTGTTATAAATGATAGATTATGTAACTTGTATCATGCATCAATAACTTTGGGGGTGCAAAGTTGAAGGGAAATTATGTTTGGGGTTACGCGAACATAAAAGGTTGAACACCATTGACATAGAGCATTAAATCCATTATTATTGTTTCTAACAAAAATATCAACAGTTTATGATTAAATTAAATAAATTTAAAAAATGAAGAATCGACTTACATGTAAATATAGAAAACTATTAAATACAATCTTTTAAGAAACTAGATATTGGTCAGTAATATTGTTTAAAAACCTGGACTACGCTAATGTGAGTTTGAGAACATACAGTGCAGCCAACCTAACACAAACTCCCAAACTAAATCTATTAAATATTTATAAGGCTCAAAACCTGCCAACAAAGGACACATTTATAGGCTTAATTTTTTTTGTAACAAACCCAAGTTTTGCACACTATTTTCTTTTATCTGGTTAACAAAATAATCTGAAAATAATCTAAACAATCACACTATCCACTACAACTGAATCCAAAACGGCACAAGTCATTGGCCTCAAGTTGTCTCTTGATGGTGTCATTTTTAAAACATGCGATGCTTTATTAATTTTTACAGTTTTTACCCAGATAACTAACTTAACCATGGTGGCTAAAAGTGAGGAATTCTTTGACATAAGGGAAAACAGGATATAATCTTACAATAAGAACAAAATTCACCACAATCAGACAGGAATGTAAATATTTACAATCTTGCTACTGTGATATGAGGCTCATAAATTACTGCGCAGTGACATCATCAAAATAAAATCACGTAAGATTTAAATTCTTTATTTTACTAACATACATACTTTCTGGCACTAGGACCTCAAAAGCTCATTGCAGCACTCACAGAAGTACACCACCTATTCCTATATTTAGCTTGTACTCTCCAGTCTAACTCATTACACTCTCTCTCTCTCTCTTGATCATGTTCTATCCAGTCCACTTCATTACACCCTATCCCTATCTTGAGCTATTTCTATCGAGCCCACCCTATTACATGCTATCCCTATCTTGAAATAGTTCTATCCAGTCCACCTCATTATACCCTCTCTTGTTATCCTGACATTTGAGTCCAATTCTTCCCACTGGTCTTTTCCCATTCAATTTGACACTCAATACCCTGAACACAATCTAGATTCTTCCATTCACACTGTTTTGTTCACTGAAATCCATGAAATCTGTATCCTACAGTTTCTGGTGATGAGTTGTTGGTATTTAAATTATCATTATGTAACATTCTCCCCTCTCCAGCAGCCTCATCCCTTTTTGGGCCAAATATCATCCTAAGCACGGCCTTGTTTTCGAACACCTAAATGTCTTTTTGTCACACAAGGTAAGAGCTCGTGTTTCACAACCATATTGAAACTATTGCTATGTATATTCTAAGATCTATATTTATTGGCAACAGACAATATGTTAAAAAATTACTTACAGACTATTCTTTTCCTAATAACCACTATAACATTGTTATTACCAGGCCTAGTTAATCACAATTTTAATATAGGGCCTATTTGCACCCCATAGGTTAAGTTAGCCATGTCATAATTATAATATTAAATAACTGTTTGTTTTAACAATGATGGCATCCAAACCATAACTTAGAAGGTTTGAGTTGAGTGATGATTCAGCTGTGGAGAATGTGTCACAATTTGTTAACTGTACTTTACTGCTAACTACGAAAAAAAACCACCTTAATACAGGACTTGCGCTATCGACCTCAAAGATTATTTGTCCAGGTTGAAAGGATTTTGCAGAAGGCTTGGAGCTTTTACAATATAAATTAGTTTTTGAACATATAGATTGTCAATGTGGATGTTTAGCGCAGAACTCAGATTGGCACATTTTAAGTCCTTTTAAACAATATGGTAATCTATAATTTTTTGGTTGAGTTTTTTTTAAGTTTGTTAAAATAGATAGAAAAATTTATTTTCATATTAATCAATTCTTCATATTAGTTTGTTTGTAAAAATATTAATATTTTATTTAAAACTAATATTTTACTAACTCCTATATGAGGGCTAAAATTCTCTTATTAAACAGGGAACAGTAATTTTGACAGATTGCATGATTAGTGTTTTTTTTATCAATTTGTGTTCTATGAATTCTTTGATGGGCAGGCCATTTTCTTATACTATGCAATCATTAGTAACCTAAAATATGGGAATCTGTAGACTGGACACAATAATATTGCTATTTAGACCATAGGTACATGTAGGGTTGTTAATAATAATAATATTTAGCACCGCATCTTACTACCCGTTCGGGTTATACGCTTTAAGTACTAATTACTCTAATGGATTAGGACTTGGGATGGTTGAATTAGAGGAAGTGAACCCGCATTTGCGTGGAGGGAGAGTAGAAAACCATTTAGGAAAAACCACCCCCAGTTCACCCGACCGAGATTCGAACCTCGATCTCCCCGTCCTCAGCAGTCGAGCTCAACACGACAAATGTAGGTTTGTTGCTTTTTTTAAAATTTCTCACTACCACTTGAAAGCATTAAAAAAAACTCAAATTATGGATTTTGATAAATGTCGACATTTCATGAACACCTGAAACTGAAAAAGTTGTTTTCGCAATACCGCTTCTTTGTATCTCAGATTAGAACCAAAACCATTACCCCGATTGTGGTAAAACTTGGTTTTCATAAGTCTCCCCTTCGGAGTTTTTGGATTTAAATATTTAACCCTAAAATTGAGTAGTTTACTAAAGGGCAAAAACAGAACAAATTGATTTTCTCAAAATCCACTCTTAACTATTCAGATTAAATTTTGTCTTTAAGCATTGTTTAACACTACAAACAAAGTGGGAACTCACATTTTCCCATTAAAACAACTTTGAGAGTGTATTTAAGCGAAAATGTCCAAATAGGGTCATATCTTCACCACTATTTGAGATCATAAATAACTTAACATAGTAAAGTTGTAGTTGTAGCATAGTAGATACAAATATTTATTTGAACCATTTTGGATATGATTCTTTTGCGCAAAGCAAACTGGATTAGATATGTTCATAGTAGGAATTGTCTTCTGCACGACGTCATATAAGGAAAGGTTGAGGGAAGGAGTATTTTAGGAATAAAGAAGATTCAAATATTGAATGACTTGAAGGAAAGAAAAAAAATATTGAGCTGAAGGAGGCAGAGGACAGGGGACATTGGCGGTCTAAGTTCACTGACAAAAGGAATGAACATGTCGTGAGACTAGTAATAATGAGAATAATAATAATCATTATTAATTAAAAAAAACAATAGTTTCTGAGCTATAAGCAAATATACATATATATTTAACAGGTCTTTGAATATACAAATTTGATTGCTATGCTCTTTGTTAGACAGAGATACTATTTTTCTCAATGTTTCTGTAACAATTTTTAATATTTAATTGATGCTTTTTTGTGGAGTGTTTCTGTGACAATTCAGGCCTATATTATTTAAGATCACAAATTTTATGATTTTCATTAAATGTCTCTATTTTAAGATAAACAAGAGATAAAGTCGGTGCATTATACCATAACTTTTATTTTGTCGACATATATATATGCAGTCTGATAATTTGTATTTATTTCAGAAGATGTTGCGGTTAGCCACATGCATCTCTCTCTGGAGGTGGACTTTGAACGTAATACGCTTTCAGGTTTTGTGGATCTCACGGTCGATAGAAAATTGAAGAAAGCAACAACCTTGGTATGTCACAATGAAATTTAGTAACCATTAATATTATTTTGTTTGAAATTAGAAAAAATAAATTCCTTTACTAAACTTGAACAATTATTTATCTTGTGCTGGATGTTCAAATCCAACTCATTTTAATAACACTTTGAACATGCAACATGAACATGACTCACTATTCTCACTCTAATCATGTTCACATTTTCAAAGACGGAAAATACAGGAAACTTGGTATGTCTGGAAAAAATTGAGAAAATACAAGAATTTCATAAACACTAAAAATTTTCTGGAATATTTGTAGATACAGAACATTTAACTGAAAGCTTTATGTAATAGGTCTAGAATTGAAGAATTATTATTATTAATAGCACCGCGTATTACTACCCGTTCGGGTTATACACACTTACGCTAATGTACAATGGTAGGGTGATTGTGAGATGAAATGAAGGACCTACAGCTTAACGTGGAATCCGAACCACGGTGGAGGCCTGGCATTCACAAGTTGTGATTAATACACGTCTTGTCAGAGGTGAAGGAAGGGTTTGGTAATCAGATAAATCTATGCCGGGACCGAGGATTGAACCCCGGCCGCCAGCACAGAAGTCTGACACCTTACCCCTAGACCGTCAGGTCACCTTGAATTGAAGAAACTGAACTCGGCTAAGCAAACTGATTCAGACAAATATCTTATCTCTTTCCCCTCTCCCACCTCCTCCCATCTGAAACATTGAGTTGCACCTAGGGCCTATATGTGTTTCCATATAAAGACCCAATAACCTATTCTAAATACCATTCACATGACCTCGTGCTTGTCACTTTTATGAAAAAATGAAATTTCATCTCCATACACTACTCTCTAAAGCAGTGATGCCCAACCTTTATTTGTTTGTAGGAGCCCTTAAAATAGTCAGTAAAGTCTCGGGAAACCCTACCTGGTTGACCCATACAGTGGAAATTATTTAATTTGAAGTCCAAAGAGCATCTAAAAAAATTCAAAATATCCATAATTCAAATTTACCGTTTTTAGGAATATCTAAGCAGCTGATACTGATACACAATAAATCTCAAACTATGCTACATATAAACACAAACATTTTATAATTTATATCGTTTATAAAACCCATATACTCAATATACACATACATGAAAAAATAATAATTTAAAAAACAAAATATAAAAACTTGGCAAAAAATAACATTTTACAAATTTCAGACATAAATGCCATTACAATTGAAAAAATTGGTTTTTTTGGTTTGTTGTAGTAATTTGTTTATCTTTACACAATAAATCAAATCTTCAAGTCCCCTGATTGTATTAATAATGTTGTATTTTATGTCTGGTTGGGATTCATTGATTCTTCTCAGGTTTCCCATAATTGTAATTGCTCCAGAAACAGATGGTTATTGGTTCTTCTGCTTGGATGTCTGTGCTGTCATCTTCATCAGAGGATTTGTGGATATAATTTTTTCTTTTTTAAGAATCTCCCCATCTACCAACATTTCATCGGCGTTAATTTAGGTTTGAAACGAGTAGAAACTCGAAAAAAATTAACACTGTATATGCTTCAAATTATCCAAATATTTTCTTATAATATTCAAATTAAATGTTATGTATTATCATTGAAACAGATAGGAATTTCATGGGGAATCAAGGTGGATTCAAATTATCCAATTCTTTTGAATTAACCAGTGTTGAATTATACAAATCCTATTGTATTAGATATGACAAGGGTAAATTACAAAATATACTTGTAAACCTGTACAGTTAGGGAATAAAAATTGTCTCATACCTTTGAATAAAATATTTCAAGAGCATTTTATCTCTCTTCCTATTTACTAATTTTATTGTCCTTCACTACTTGAACTTAGCTTAAAAATACTAACCTCAATTTTAATATTACTGGTACCCTATCTTCTCTTCATATTATTCGGCTACACAGTTCTTTTAACATATTTCCACATTGTACAAAAATTATGGACAGGCCAACAAAAAATCAAGCTTTTGCAAATTCTCGTGGAACTCTGGTCGGGAATCACTGCTTCATAAACTGTTTGGAAAAATGGGAATTTCTTCTAGAATACACAGATAATCTTCTATTAAAGAAAATAGTGGTAACCTTGGTTTTTAATTCGAAACATTTTGAATAAGAATGTATTGAATTGTTATCATATTTGGAATTTAGTGTTTTGTACATTATCAGTGAAGCCACACCCTTTCCCCCTATGCCAGCCCCCCCCCC